>JAEQBH010007541.1:0-162245 GCA_016808115.1 Tetrastigma voinierianum | reverse complement strand
TCCCGTGGTGGTGGAGATCCAGAGCTCGCCGCTAGCATGTTCCAGCAGGCCGCCATCGCGCGGCTCATCTCGACGGGCGTGAAATACGCGGAGACCGAGATGACTCCATGATCTCGTCGGAGCATGGTATGGCAGTGCTCTAAAGTGGTCTCGGCTCGAGTCAACCTTTGGTCCATCGATGCCTGTGTAGAAGCCAATGAACAGACAACATCCATAACACTTGCTAGCTCCTGGGGCACCGATAATACGAACGATTCCCCGGAAGTGTCAGGCCGTATATGACGGGCCGAGCCGCCGCCAGGGCCGTGGCCAAGCAGTGGAGAAGGAGATGGAGGAGATATATGGCATCAGACTCCTTCTCCATCTCGGCCTCAGATGACAATGATCTCTCCTATGCGAGTCCTCCGCTCCCTGCCCGGGTACCTCCTCCCGGTCCTACTGGCTGAGGAGAAAAGAAACTCCAGATCACCATAGCTCGCTCCATAGACAGGACTCCGAGTGGGCATCTGATCCTCCTCTCAACCGGGCTCCTCCTCGAAAAGCCCAAGTGCTCCAAGACTCCGGCTCAAAAGTCGCGGGCATCGCCAGGCGGTATACTCTCCTCGTCGAGCTGCCCTCACGGCGGACCTTATCTTCGGCGCAAGAAGGGGCGGTCATCACCCAACTCAGGATCAAAACCGGGGTAAAAGGTAATCCGAGATCCTGTAAGATAGCCCTCGAGGATGGCTCCTCATACCGGGATCTGGTCAGACGGAAGAGGTCGATCCGAGCAGATCTATGAGGAAAGATTAGAGGCTGAGCTGCCTCCCGTAATAGTATCGTCCCGCTGTGGTGTCTCGAGCGAATCCGACCATCTCCCGCAGGTCGACCGAGCCACACTGGCAGCCTGCACTGGCCTCCACCGGCTCAGCCCAACGTACCTAAATGTCCGCCTCGAACTCCTCGCCGACATCGACATCGAATCGGAGCTCCAAATGATTCGCGCTCCCCGAGGTCATAAATGAACCGCCACCACCCGTGGATAGTAGATATGTCGCTGCCACATAAACGGCAGGCGGGAGTACGTCTAATCACCCGACAGTCGTGCTGAACCGGATCGTAAATATCACGCCGGACATCGTGAATACGACTTCCATGAAAATCTCTCGCGTGAGTCCCGACGCTCGACCGGGTCCTAACGAATAACGGTCTCCTAATACTCAAGGCAGCGATAATCGAGGCGATGGAGGGTCTCCCATCGCCGGTGAAGGTGCTCTGCCGGCCTGTGGCGATGAGGACTCCCCCGGGTCCTCGATGTGGCACTGCCCTCCCGATCGCCTCAGGACCGGTGGGCCCGGTCCCCATCCCGGGTCTCCGGCATTCCCGAACTCGAGGCCCTCAAAATATCAGCCACACCCGCCCCGAACTGAGTTTCAGAACCGGGTCGCTTCCTACTGGGAGGCCAACCCGATCGTGAGTTCAAAGTGACCCACCTCTCGTACGACCATGGTCAGAATCGAAAAGGACACAGGCGGTAGGGCAAAGGTGCTCTCTCGGGATCGATCAGATCGAGTCAACCAAGGCACGCAAGTGGGGACTTTGAACACGCACAGGTTAATAGCTAACACCGACTGAAAGCGGGTACCGGCCAGGCTCGGGAAGCTCATGCGCAGAGTTGCCGGGTCGGCATAGCAGGAGCCAGGCACGGCCGTGGCGCTCGAGACAGTTGGGCTAAAAGGGAATCGCGAATAGGACGGCCAGGCTGAAGCTGGCACGGCGCGGCGCGCTGGGTATGAGCGGAAGTGGCTGGGCGGTGGTGGCTTAGTGGCTAATGTATGCGCGGTGGGGCGGCCGTGGAGACAGGATCGAGCCTGGCGAGGGGAAGGCTCTTGAATTATGATCAAAGTCACTAAATTACTCATGGAGGGTCAAGGAGGAGGGGCTCCTCAACCCCTGCGGTGGTTTGTGCTGCAGCCTTGATGATTGATTCCTCATTGTTGATTTTTTCTCACCGTTGATTTCGAATCGAGCAATTGTCTAAAGTGATTACCGATGGCACCCCAAACAATCGCTTCACTCGTTGGCTATTTTATGGCCATGGACACTGGGCTTCGAACTCTAATCAATCGGTGCGTATTTCATTGTTTCCTTCCATTTCACCTTCAATGATTTTGTGTCAGGACTCAAATGAAAAATACTACCCAATGTCATGTTGCCAAATGTGAGCCGCATGACTCCATTTCAAAGTAATTGATGATTGTATCGGGCAAGGGCTAAATGGTCTTCCTGTGATAACTCAGTACATGATCGGGCCTCGCTTTCTATTGGCTCTAAGATCAAGCACTACAAAGCCCATCAGTAGAATTTGTGTACCTTCACCAACACATCCTCAACTATTCCCTTAGGAATCTTCACCATCGACGGCCAATGACAAAGTGATGTTGGTCGGGCTCAGCTCCTAAACCTAATCGCGGTATACACCGAGTATGGCAGGTTTACACCGCCTGGCAATCTAGCAAAGGTTTTGTTCATGCAAGTCCCACCACGTTGAATTAAATTGGTGGAGATCCCTGATCCTCGTATTTCCTTAATCGGGTTCTTTTCGCTTGGATTATGGCACGACTTGCCTGGGCTAAATGCCTTTTCAATGCCCAACCCCTTTTGATTGTACAGAGATCTTTCAAAACTTTGCATAGGCAGGACTTGTTTGATGATGGCCCAAAAGGGTATGCCGACCTTCACCTACCTTAGACTCTGTGATGCCCGGGCCCTCGCCGGATGCCTTCTACTTGCTTCGCGTCTCGGGGAAATGGAGGTGGCACGCAAGGCTTCATCGAACCCCACCGATGATTACCCCCTCTCAAGCCCGCCTTCCTTTCCTTGCATGGCACCCGTTGCTCTATTTCTATTCCACTCTCGCAAGGATTATAGCCTTCTACCTCATCCATTCTTGAATTGCCGGATGAACCTACCCTCATGGACTCTTTCTGATTCGCAATGTCTGGGAGGGAACCTTCCTCTCTCTCGTACTTCCAAAGAAACGTTGATCTTAGTGATTGAATACTGCAGATTGTCAATTTTCTGATTAAGATTGCTCTCAAGCCCATCTATTCTCTTGTTCAATATGCTTTCTACAGTGTCAATCCTTTGTGCCAATTGTAGATTAATCCCCTTTTGCTCCTCCACAAAATTACCTACCACTTTGCTCAAATTTAATATGGCTTGTTCCACATGAGAAGAGGATGGTGGTGGTTATGGTTGAGATGAGGAACCAAACTGTGGTTTGGCACCTAAAGTACATAGGCGTGTGGATCAGGGCTTCCAGAGAGATTAAAGTGATTCCTCCAATCGAATCAGAGGTATTACCATACTGGCACAGTCAGGTGGTTTGTATCGACCTACGCATTCAGATATCTCCGACATCAAATCCTTCATTGAAGGGACCATTGGATAATGTTCTTCTGGGTGGGCTATGGATTGGAAATTGGTGCATGGATTGGCTATTGCAGGATTTTCAGTCACTACCTGCACTTCATGGAGTCATTTGCCTTCTAGCTCCTCCACCTTCCTAGCTAGGGTTGATATCCTTGCTTTCATTTCCATGTCTTCTGAAAGTGCATAAATTCCCCCCCTAGGGTTGGTTGAGGGCCACATTTTCCATTTCTCGGTTCGCTCATCCCAACCCTTGGATGTTTCAGCCACATAATTCAAGAAATCCATGGCTTCATCGGGATGCTTGCTCAGAAAGTCTCCTCCACACATAGTATCCAAGAGCTGCTTCATGGCTGGAGACATACCACCATAGAAGTGGTTTACAAGCATCCAAGTGTCGAAACCATGATGTGGACAAGCACTAATGGTCTCCATGAATCTCTCCCCGCGATTGTGAGAAACCTCTCTAGCTAGCCAAGAGCAGCAAATGTGTATTTGTCTCTTCAAATTATCGGGTCTCATAGCATCAAGAATTCCTTTAAAAATTATGCCCCGTGTTCTCAGCCCAACTTCTGATGAATCTGGTCTCAGTTGCCAAATCTTGGCCTCATTCGAGGGTTAATGGAAATGCCTTTAACTTACAAATCATGTCAATCGTACCTTTAAAGGTTATGCAAACTTCCTCAAAATCCCTTATGTGAGTGTACGTGGGTTTTCATTTTCCATACCATGAAAAGCGAGAGGGGCACTAAATAGGGTCTCACGCTACATCCTCAAACAGGAGGTATGATGCGTAGCGAGCACTAACTCGAGGGGCGAGTGTGATCCTCATCGTCCCGTATGCCTCGGATTCACCGGGTACCCTAACGACTTTGTCGTTTCAGGTAGAGGATCCATTTGATCACCGCGGTACAATCGACTTCAAAACCCTTGCCTGGCGGTACGGATTCTCGTAATCTACGAAGTGTCTTCGTCCCAATGGTGTGTTAAACACCTAGCACTTGTAATGTCGACGGCGCATACTTAAACTCATCATACGTAGCTCGCACCAACGCGAACGCGCCATTTGATTCGTACACGAGGGTGATTCGAATCAACAACATTTGTATCCTGTTCTCCTACTGCCGTAGTCGGGCTACTGCAGCATACGTCTAGGGTCGAACATCGGGATGGGTTTTCATCCTACGAATGATTCATGATCAGTGTTTGAAAATGGTGATGCTTCATTGATTTCCGGATTTGGCCCAAAACATGGGTGTTATTTGTTTACTCGAATTAACTCAGAATGGGGCTTAAAGTGAAGTGTGAAATGGTAACCTTGAAGGTTTAGGTCGCTAGCTTGACAACATGGGGCTAATGAAGTGTCCTCAGGTTATTTCCTCGCATTATGGCAAGTTACATATAGTCAAAGCCAAAACCGGATCTTTGTTTAGCTATAAAACCTAACCCTAGAACCACTCCTATTTGAGTCAACACAAGTATTATGCATTCAAAGTCCCATTCAGTTTAAAACCCTAGCACCCAACCTCATTTCAATGGCTTGTAAATGGCATCTAAAGGATATCAGTGCATCTAGCATTAAGCATGCACTGAAACCTATTGCATGACAAGTATTGACCAAGGGAATGACATTAAATGGCATTAAAGCCTAGTTTGGAAAGTCGAACCATAAATGCCACACTGTGGAATAAACAAAGCAGTACGAGGACAACCCCAGCGAGCTCCAAAACCAAGCGTTGCTAGCAACCCTCCTTCATAAGGTTATGAGGCTTAGCTATAAGCATCCCTGAGTCACATCCCTGCTGGTGTTCGCGTACTCTAGAAAATGAAAGAAAGAGGAGAGATAAGGGAGCAAATGGAACCCTAAAATGAAAAGCCATAGAAACTCTATAAAACAGTTGCTTAGGTTACAAGTTTGTGGGGCTTTATATAGTACAAACCCAAGGTGTTAAAATACAAACGTTTCTAAAATATTGGCTTACATATGGACAAAGTGGTAATATAAATTACAACGTGGTCGTTTAGCATCAAGAATTCCAAAACACGGGCAGCACTCGCTTACACAGGGGGATTTCGCTTAAGATATTTAAAATTCCGCTAGTTTTGCGAAATTCGCTTGCCTACGAAATTCTACGTAGATAGCGACAGAAATTTCATTATCAACAAAGGGACCGCTTAGCTAGCTAAATTCCGGGGCCTAGCGAAATTTGTGTGAGATAGTGTAATTGGGAATTTTCGCTAGGCACGCAAATTTCGCTAGATAGCCAAATTCCCCGTCAGCCTAGCGAAAATTCACTTCGTCTAGGATTGCGAAATTTTCGCAATCCTAGCAAAATTTTCGTAATCATATTTAAAATTCCCGCTTTGGCCCACTCGCATCCCCACGATCCTCCTTCCTTCAAAATCCACTTCATATTCCTTCATTTTTATGGTTGAAAACATTGTAAATCCTCCGTGATCTCGCACACAACTTGTCATCAAACTTGAACATAATACAGTACGCAAAGACCGCAAAAATCACCAAAAACAAATCCTCGAAATGGCATCACGTACTAAGGACCCGAACACATCAATCGTTTAATTGGATATGACAAAGCACCAAACTCATCTTGAATAGGGTTCAAAACAGCACTTTTTGGGCACTAATCAGACATCTCTAGAAGAAGTTCAAGAACCACAAGTTTCCACTGATCTTTCCATGGAAATTCTACAAGACTCACCACTAGTTGTTGAGTAGACATCTTCTGCGACAAAGTGCCCACGGCTACAAGATTCATCATGAGCTTCCAAGAGATATGGATTTAATCGACGACAAAACCATGTGGAGCTTGTGGATCAAGATGAGCCCACAACCCATCATGAGGTAATGATGAGCCCAGATTCTGAAAATGGCTTTGCCATGGTTCGAGATGCAATCACGTAATTATAACCAGGTTTTGAATTTGCAGATCCAATCTGCCGGTGCTAAGGTCATTGGTTGTAAATGGGTTCATAATATCAAACATGATATGACCTTTAAGTCTCGACTTATTGCAAAAGGTTTTAAACAAACTCATGGTATTGACATTGATGAGACCTTTTCACATGTCGTTATGCTTAAGTCTATTAGGATTCTTCTTGCTATCGATGCGTACTATGATTACGAGATTTGGCAAATGGATGTCAAAACAGCGTTTCTTAATGGAAACTTACTTGAGGATGTGTACATGAGATTAATAACCCGAGGGTTTTGTCGATCCTAAGTATCCTAATAGGGTGTGTAAGCTTCAAAGATCCATTTATGATTATCGCAAGCTTCACGGTCGGAATCTCGCTTTGATGAGGCAGAAGAGTTTGGCTTTATGAAAAATGAAGATTAGCCTGTGCACAAGGTTTGTCGGAGGAAATTGTCTTCTTGATGCCATATAAGGTGGACGACATCTACTCATTGGAAAGGACATCCCTACTGCAGAGTGTCAAGTCTTGGTTGGGAAATGTTTTTCACTGAAAGACTTAAAAAAAAAGGCTTCACCTACATCCTAAAAATAAAGATTTACAGACAGATCTCTAAACTACATTTGGCCTCGAGTCAAAGTGGGTGGAGAGACAAAGTGCTAAAGAGGTTTAGCATGCAAGATTCCAAGAGAGGTTTCTTGCCAATGTCTCATGGCATTAAGCTCAGTAAGTCTCAATGTCCAACCACGAAGGACGAGAGAGTGGGCATGGATAAAATCCCATATGCTTCGGCTATTTGTTCTATCATGTATGCCATGCTTTGCACCCAACCTGATGTCTCCTATGCCTTAAGCATGACAAGTAGATTCCAGTCAGATCTAGGTGAATGTCACTGGATAGCAATCAAGAATATCTTTGAGAATAACCAAGGATATTTTTTTAATCTATCGTGGACAAGAAGGCGAGCTAGTTATAAGTGGTTATACTGATGTAAGTTTTCAGTCTGACATAGATGACTTTAGATCGCAATCTGGTTTTGTGTTTTGTTTTAATGGAGGTGTTGTGAGCTAGAGAAGTTCCAAGCAAGACACAGTGGTTGATTCTACTACGGAGGCTAAGTACATAGCTGCCTCAGATGTAGCTAAGGAGGCAATTTGGATCAAAAATTTTGATTTTCAGACTGGGTTTTGTTCTCAACATTACAAACCCAAGGACGCCTATTGCGGATAATAATGGGGCCATTGTTGCCAAGGAGCCCGCATCATCAACGATCCAAACACATACTAAGCCGCTTCCACCTCATTCCGGATCATTGAGAGAGGAAATGCTAAGATATGTGCAGTCTGCTACCAAGACAATGTTGTCGATCCTTCGACTAAACCCTTCCACGCCCGCTTACGATAGTCATACTAGATCGATAGGGATTCATTTAAGCCTCGATCGGGCTTAGGGCAAGTGGGAGATTGTTAGTGATATGCTCTAGCCCGCAGGCATATACATTGTCATTATATGTTTATATACATGAGGTATTTGATTTATTTTATCTTGTTATTTTAAATCATGGCTAACTCGATAAAATAAGATCCTTTAATAGTTTGTTTTGCTTATGTCATCAAGTATGTGACTTGATAGTAAAACCTTAAGGCATAAGAACACTATTCTAAATAGTCCATACTGATCACACAAGGAATAATAATGAAGTAAGACTATTATGTTTTATGAGAAAGATCACGCTTTATTGGGTCATGAACATAAGATGTTACTTCAACATAAATACATGTTAAGTTCATGTTATTGACTAACTCCGCTTATGAGAAATACTACATGGATTATGTCATCAAGACTTCACGCAGAGTGGTATTTGAGTCCTTCAAACCCGAATTAACCATGGATTCCACATGAGGAACTCGTGTTCCTCGACATAGCTCAATGACGTCTTTAACAGGATGGTAATATAGGCTATAGTTGGGCATGCAGTAAATCATGTGGAGGAATGTGAGTGATAGTGAAGGAATTGGTCCCGCTCTTAATTGAGTGAGATGTCTATTGGCCTCTTGATAAGTGACACTGAGAAATGCATGGTCGTGCTCGAATGAGATTATGTATTATCAAGATCATTTTAGTCACCTACTTGAGAATCAAGAAATTATTGTTATATAAAGATGACTTCATCCATGTTGTGTGCTTAATCGAGACATCGCGGTGACAAAGGACAACATCATACTATGGTAAAGTTTGTCATCGACCACTTGGATTTGGGTATTTTGGTACGTCTGGCTAGAGACCAATTATAACTTGCAGGGCTTAGAATATGATTCGGGGTCTACCGCCAACATCGAAAGTGAACCTATAGGTCACACATAAGAATGAGATATAATGGGATGCTAGAAAGGCTCTTCTTTAGCCCACAGATTAAGCCCCAAGCCTGGCCCATTAATAGTTAATAACGGTTTAAATCTATTTTTACAAAAGGTTTGGGAGGCTTCATATAAATATGGGCTAATCATCAAAAAGTAGGTGTTCTTTTCAAGTGTAGCTTAGAGAGAGTTATTATTTAGAGTTTTGAAGACACTAAGTTGTCTTTGGTTTTGTGGGACAAAGCACCTACTATAAGGTTCTAGCACATCCATCCCATCCATTAGTCAAGCCAGGTGGATACCTTGCAGAGGGCGTTTATATACCGCATCATCTTGGCTCGTTACTGTTGGATCGTTTCCAGTAGGACGTGTGTGTGATCAAGAAAATCTGCACTAGTCGAAAAGGATCTTCGCCGAGTAAGAGGTAAGATCCGATTTCTTTATTCATTGTTTAATTTTTACCAACCGCTGAACTGATGCGTCAACATAAATTGTTTTATTTCCATTGGCGTTTTCGACCTTTATTCCAACACCACGTCCCTCTCAATGGCAGGATGATCATCATTGTCTTAGTCTTTACAAGAGGATTCCCACAATTTTACCCCGGATGGACACTTTCAAGCAATCCTCAAACCTCCTGACCTGAGCCATGTTAGTGGCCATATAATCATCAACGAAAAGGGCTAATTCAATGAACTTAGCCACGTATCTGAGTACTGGCCACCTGGGTCCCTGTTTCACCATAGAACTCCTGCTTTTGTATGTTAGCGTGGCCGGGATCAAGTTTAAACTTTGAGATTTGTTCAACTAGTAGTGCTTGAAGCAACCACTAATAGACCTCAACATCCCGATCATTCTTCCGAACCCCTAAAGTGTTTTCTAATCCTAGTGTTTTTTTCCATATTTACCATGTATATAAATTCACATAACACATAGCACATAAAACATATATAGCATATTGAAGTGCACAATGAATGCAATGGTTCAGACCTACGCCCATCAAGCCTTGGGTATTCGTGTACCTACACTCTAATACAAAGCTGACGCCCTAAATTCTAGGGTTTTATTGATCACCCAACAACCTGTGAAAACCCTTTGGATATCGTGTAACTTGACACCACACTGTTATGTCCAATTTACTAGGATCCATAATTTAACATAATCGGACATAGTCTCCTTTGTACGGGGAGCCCTAACCAAAACCCAACTGATTCGTGCCACAGTAGGCTGAGCTAAAATCAACAAAATTTATATACACCTAGGCCTCTACCATCGCCGAGTCAAGCTACCGCAGCATAGTGGTCTATAGGGTCGAACACGGGATGGGTTTTCATCCTAAAATGGTTTGCACTGCATGAAGGTAAGGCTTTTTATTTGGACTTTCTGAATTGTGTTTCAAAACAAAGGAATGGTTTGGAACCGAGAATCAGAAAACCTAAAGTGTGCTGTGAAAAAGTTAACTGAAGATTTAGGTCGTAAGAACTTGGTAAGGCAAACAAGTGTTCTGGGTTTTATCCTCGCGCATTACGCAACCTATAGTCCATGGCATAACCTAGATCTATATTTAACTAGCAAACTCTCACCGTATGAAGGTCTATTTGAGTCAATACATGTAGCATGCGCTTATGGCCCCTTTTAAACCCTTAACATTAAATTCAATATCATTTTAGAGGCTCGTGGAAGACCATCTAAGAACAATGAAGGCATCTCTCACTCCTCCGTGCAATCGGGATCCTAAAGCATGGAGAGTATCGCCAAAATAATAACAAGAAATGCTTATTTAACCCTTAATTTGAAGAACCCTAACATGTAAATATTATCTCGTAGGCTCAGAAAGACCTCATCTAGAATCACAAGATTTCTTCACTCGAATATACTTGATCCTAAAGCATGGAGAGTATTGGCCAAATCAATACATTCAATGTTAATGCAACTGCTTATAAATATAAGGCCAAAATATACTACCTCGTAGCTTTTTAGTACAAGAGGACAAATAATGCATATGCCCCACCACCAAGCTAGCTTCTTCCTCTTTAAAGAAAGGAGGTTTAATACATCTCTTGAGTTGTCATCCTCAAGAGGGGTGTTTATGCCCGAGAGTTCAGAGAGTGCAAAGATAGAGAAGAGAGAAAAGAAATAAAAGCAACCTTAAAATAAAAGACTTTATGTACAAAAAATAAAAACTTACAAAAATTATCCTCTCCCAAATTGTTCGGTAAATTGCTCCTCCAAATCTTCTTCTCTTTACAAACAATAGGGCTTATATAGGCCTCCTCAAGGTATGAAAATACCAAAAACCTACAAATTCGCTGGTTATCGACAATTAAGTAATACACCAAGTTTGAAGTCGGGTTAAGTATTAATTACAAAACATGACGAGGCATTAAATTCTCGCTAGGTCAAGAATTTAGCTAGCTGAATAAAATCACTATGTAGCTTAAATGGGAATTTCACTAGAAGGTAATTTCACATACGAAATTTCGCTAGCTTAGCGAAATTATCGCGGAGTAGCTAACCATGTATTTTTGCTAAAAATGGTGCCTAGCGAAATGGGGGTGGTCTAGCTTAGTTCTGGTGTTTTTCACAAGGTTATGTAAATTTTCGCAATCTTAGCGAAATTTTCGCAAGCTTAGCGAAAATTCCTGCACGTTGATCATTCACGCTTTTCATCCCGCTCTTCAATCGTATCCTCTATTTTTCTTCACTTTGCCTTGGTTTCATTGATTCTAGGGTCAAGTCAGATGGTCGAGACTTGAATTCCAACTTCCATGATTCATCCTTTTGTACTGAGATTGAACTCCAAGAGTGCACAAATACCTACAAAAACAACCAAAAATACCCTCTAAATGGCATATAGCATTAAGAAGACTAGAACACTCTAATTGGTATAAATGACATGATTAATGCGCAAAAGCACCTCAAAACCTATCTAATATAGGGTTCAAAATTGCACTTTGGGCACTAATCACACTTCAACCGAAACGCTGTTAGTCCCTTAGCAACAATGCAAACAAAGGAGATGCATGTGGTGATTTTCAAAAAGGTCAGGATTCAAAATGGTTGATATACTCTATACATATTACTTTTTAAACTCGAACAATTGATATCAAATTTGAAAACTGATATGAAAGAACCAAATCCATACAAGAACAATTTCAGGTCAAAATTGGTTCCATGATTCTCAACTTGACTTTCCACCTAAGTCTAATGGGTCTTTTATGTTACCAGATTAAGTCAATAAAATGCAAAATTTGTTCCCTCCCCCCAACCTAGCACTGACATGGCCTTAAGTTGTTGAACAACCTAGATAGGGCTAGTTACACTTTTCTTTCTTTTTCAATTATAATGTAGGATGCAATGCTTAAAATTCGAGTTCACCAGTCCGTAACGGGGTCCACCGACATGACTCCTAAATCCACTCAAGGTTTAGGGCATCAAGCCGTAAGGATCAATGACCACTAACTCTACAGTTTTGACCCTGACCCAAATGACTCAAAATCGAGCACCTTACACTCCGCTAAACTCTACCTATCCACCCATGTAATCTAACACAAAATCGATGACTCCCCAAACTTAATTAAGGCTTAGTGGCATCTGTTTCAAGGTTCACATACACCCTCTGGACCAAGGTTCTAAGCCAAAGCAAAATTTCACTCGACTTTTATTTTTCTTTTTCTTTCTTTTCTTTTCTTTTTCTTTTCCGCTTTTTCTTTTCTTTTTCTTTCTTTTTCCTTTTGGAAGACAACATTGGTCTTCAAATGTGGGTAACTCAAAAACTATCCTAGGTAGCCAACACACTCAAGGCCTGGCCAAAGCTGAAAGAGGTATACACCACCACTCATTGAAGCACCGAGTGCAAAGGTGTGAATTAGCATAAAGGGGGAAATTTCCAAGTTGAGCATGCTGGACTTTGACTGACCAAAATTTAATTCAAGCATGGAATTTGTTCTAGCATAGAAGTGAAAAAATGATGATTCAATCATCCAGCTTATAGCAATTCAATTGTCCAATTTGAAGCAATTCAATTGTCCAATTGAAGCAATTCAATTGTCTAGTTGAAGCAATTCAATTGTGCAATTGAAAAGAAAAACACACATTTATACAAAGGTGAGACACAAAAAGTTCCTCATATTAGATAAAGATAGGCATACTTACCTGTATTATAAAATGTGATGGCAAAAAGATGGTCATACTTATCTCTTAATGTTAATGCGAATCGGCCAACAAAAAGAAATCAATCATTAGGTGTTAATCAAGTATCTCTAAAAACGAATGACGCTTAAGTAATAACAAAAATGAAAATGTTGGTTAAGCCGAACCAAGCAAGAAATTTCCACTCGAGATTTACAACACGTGGGATTCAGGAAGGGTCCATCAGGAGAATTTCTTCTTTGATGACTCACGTATCACACATGGTTTTACCTCCGTCCATTGACTTTTGAACACCTGTCATCACTTGACTACGTAAGTCAACTGAACCATTTGGGTATGCTTGTCGACAAATGAATGGACTCCGTCCATCTCGACTTCTTGAGCTCTCGTCTAAACAATGGAGTTTAGAGTCATACAAGAGGACTTGATCTCCGGGTCCTGAAACTTCCCCATTATCATTTGGTCATGCAATTTCTTTGATCTTTCTTTGCAATCTTGGTATTCAAGTAAGCATTATTCCGCATTTCTTCCAATTCATTAAGATCAAGAAATCTCTTCTCTCCTGGGCCCACCGAGGTCCATGTCGAGCTTTTGATCGGGCTTCACCATGCTTTGTACCAATCTCCACCGAAGATGACATGCCTTACCATAGACTACTCTTATAAGGGGACATCCTCAGATTGTCTTGAAAGTCAGTTTCATAGGCCCATAGCGAATCAATCAGTTTGATGGACCAATCTTTTCCTATTGGTATTAACCACCTTCATCGCATGGTTTTGATTTCCCCAGCAAGTTCCACCGCCACTGTTTCGAGGATGGTAAGGTAGCTACTTTGTGTTTCACACCATACTTAGCCATAAGGTTTTCAAATGGTTTGTTACAGAAATGCGAACCTCCATCGCTAATAATGGCCTTAGGCACCCCAAACCTGGAAAAGATATTTGCTTTTAAAAATTTGAGAACCACTCTATGGTCATTGGTCTTGCAGGGGATTGCTTCAACCCATTTGGAGACATAGTCCACTCCCACCAAAATGTACGTATGACCATATGATGTTGGGAAAGGTCCCATGAAATCGATTCCCCATACATCGAACAGTTCGACCACCATAATTGGATTCAATGGCATCATATGACGACGAGACAATTTCCCTAGTCTTTGACATCTGTCACATACACGGCACATTTGATATGCTTCCTTGAATAATGAAGGCCAATAGAAACCCGACTGCAGTACCTTCATTGCTATCTTTTGGGAAGCAAAATGACCACCACAAGCACTCTCATGGCATTGGTTTAGGATTCCTTGTTGTTCCTCCTCAGGTACACATTTCCTGATGACGGATTCGCATGCGATTGAATAGGAAAGGCTCTTCCCAATAATAGGAATGGATCTTAGCAAAGAAATATTTCCTATCCTGTCCTTTCCACTCAGCTGGGATTTCTCCTGTGGTGAGAAAATTGGCAATATGAGCATACCAAGGAGCTTTTTCCAATTGCATTAGAGATTCTTCGGGGAATTCATCATTAATAGGTGGACTGTGAGTGTCATGGGCTATTAAGCACCTTGGATGATGGTCTCGCTACCACATTTTCCACCCCCTTTCTTATCTTTTTATCTCTGAAGTTGAATTTGAAGGCAGTAACACCTAAATCTGATGAGTCTTGCCTTTTGCATTTTGTCTGGGTTAGGAGATTATTTCGCGCTAATGATCTCGTAAAATAACTATGTCACCCAAACTGGCATGTCTCGAAATTTGTTCAAAGCATACCACGCCAAGAATTCTTTTCGCAGTGGTATAATTTCTCCTGCGGCTTCATTCAGTGGTTTTACTGCGATACACCACACGAGGCTTCCCATCTTCCTTTTCGCCGAGTACCGCTTCCTATAGCAAGGTCACTGCCACACATCACCTCAAATCCAGAATCGCCAATTAGGTGCTCGAACTATTGGAGCAGTAGTCAAATAAAATTTCAGTTCTTCGAAACTTTTCTGGCAATCTAACTCCCAAATGAATTTGGCATCTTTCTCAAGAAGCTTATACGGTGGGTTTAGCACCTGCAGTCTTTAATGAACCGCTTCAGTAGGGGCTCGCATGACCAAGGAATTGTCTAATTGTTTTCACATTTGTTGGAGGCGGCAATTTGGAAATAATGCCGATTTTGGCTTTATCAACTTCAATTCCTTTGCTAGATATTATGTGCCCCAATACAATTCCTTGGTTTACCATAAAATGGCACTTCTCCCAATTAAGCACCAAATTCTTCTCTATGCACCTCTGCAGGATGGCCTCCAAATTGGTTAAGCATTCTTCGAAATCACCCCCATATACCGGGGTGGATATCATCCATGTATATACCTCCATTATACGCTCTACCATGTCACTGAACATACTGAGCATACATCGCTGAAAAGTGGCTAGGGCGTTACAAAGCCCAAAAGGCATCCTCCTATAAGCACGTGCTGTACCTGGCAAGTGAAAGGGTCTTTTCCCGATCCTCTGGCACTCTAACTGAAATACCCTGAATACCCATCCAAAAAGAAATAATATGGGTGTCCAGAAACTCTTTCCAGAAGCTGATCAATGAAGGGCAATGGGAAGTGGTCTTTTCGGGTCACCTCGTTGAGTCTCCTATAATCTATACATACCTCCACCGGGTCATATTCGGTAGATAATTCTTCACCCTTCGCTTTTCACAGTCATACCCTCGATTTCTTAGGCACCACTCGAGTCGGGCTAACCTAAGTGCTAATTTAAATGGGATAAATAATTCCAAATTTGAGCAATTTGTGGACCTCAACACGAACTACTTCCCTCGAAGATGGATTCAACCTCCGCTGGGCCGCCGCACACTTTCTACTCCTCCTCTAGATAAATATGATGGGGTACAAATGGACGGATTAATGCCTTTTAGGTCAGAAATTTTCCATCCCAAAGCTTGCTTGTTCTTTTTGAGAAGGTGCAGGAGATTATGTTCCCGCGGCAAAGGGTTAGCAAGAAAGAAATTACAACCGGATGACCGCCATTTGCTTCCCAAATGCATATTTCAACTCAATCGGGAGGGCTCGAAGTTCTATCACTGAGGTTCCTCGGGTTCATTATCAAATAAGAGAGGTAAAATTTCACCTCCTTTTCCAAGACTTCGCATGAAACTCACTTCCTGATGTTCATATTGCTCTACAAGGCACTCGGATAACTCTGAAGTTAATATATCTTGCTCTTGCCGGCTGGGTTAGCCTGCTCTCCATAATGGTATTCAAAAATATTGCACTTTCTCGAAGTCATCCTCCTCGAGTGCATATGCCTTTTACCCAAATGAAAAATATTGAGTTCTAAGGTCATATTTCCAAATGTGAGTTGCATGACTCCATTTCGGCAATTTATGATTGCATTTGAAGTAGCTAAAACTAGTTTCCCTAATATGATAAAGTACATGCTTAGGTCCTAATGCAATCGGTTCTCAGACAAGTACGACGAAACTAATCGGATAGTAAAATCTGTCCACTTGTATAAGAACATCCTCAATGGTCCCTTTTGGTATCTTAATAGACCTAACAGCAAGCGAAAGCGTGATGGAAGTGGGCTTCAGTTCACCCAAACCCAACTGCTTGTACATAGAATACGGCAACAAGTTCACACTAGCTCCTAGGTCTAACAGTGCTTTCTCCACGCTGATGCCTCCAATATTCACTGAGATTGTAGGACATCCTGGGTCCTTATACTTCACTGGAGTCTTGTTTCCAATAATAGCACTAACTTGCTCAGTTAAAAAGGCCTTTTTATTCACATTAAGACTTCCTCTTACCGTGGCACAAGTCTTTTAAGAATTTCAGATAGGTAGGGACCTGCTTAATCATGTCAAGGAGAGGGATATTTACTTTCTCACTTGCCGCAGACTTCCAACATCGGTTTGGTTAACATGATTCTTCTTCTTTCGTGAGAACTTATAAATGCAGGAGGTATTCCCATCTTCACTTCCTTCCTCACATCGACCGTTTCTCGATGGTTCTAAATTCATCGATGACTTAACTGTTACGGGACTCGTTGTCCGCAACTCCCTACCACTTCTTAGCTACAACCTCCTTTTACTTCATCGGTTCTTTGTGATTTGTGCCCCCGGTCGCTCTATTTCATTCACCATATTCTCGATATCGGGCCGGCCCCTTGAAAGGAGCCTTTCTTTTTCTAAACTCGTAGCTGCAGGCTCGGACAATTTTGAAATTTCCCGTAACGATACTGGCCTAGCTTCCCTTGTTTAACCTTCTACCGGCTTCAATTTTTTTTACTAGCTCGACATTCAGTACCTTCCTGCTCTTTCCACACCGTGCCTACCACCTACTTAAATCTTAATTGCCTGCTTAACAGGATAAGGGTAGTGGTCATTACTGGGCTACATGGGGGCTAACCGCTAATGGGACCGTGGAGGCATATATGGAGGGAGTTTCTTATTTCCCGTGATTGAGTGGTTTTTCCAATTTTGAATATAGGAATTGCCAAATGGAACATTCATTGGTGTTTACTCCCGATTCAAAATTTGGACATTCTTCTTGACAAGCCCCATAGCGACCATTTGAATGATAGTTGTAACAGCAGCGTTTGATGGAGTAACTCATTTAATTGTTTAATAATATGTCGGTTTTTCATTTTCCATCTCATCCAACCTTCGAAGTTAAAATGGTTAATTTTTCTCCTCAAATGAAGGTATCCCCGAAAAGGTATGAATGGACTCCCCCTGGTAACTTGAGTGCCTTAATCCTTCACCCTCCCTTGGACGAGGTTCATCCCATGCCTTTGAGGTTTCAGCTACATAGTTCAAGAAGTCTATAGCCTCGTCCGGGTGTTTACTTAAAAAATTACCCCCGCACATTGTTTCTAGTAATTGTTTCATAGGTGGGGACATTCCGTCATAGAAATGGTTTACTAACATCCATGTGTCAAACCCATGGTGTGGACATGCACTGCTAGTCTCCATAAACCTCTCCCAACACTGGTAAAACTTTTCACCAACATGAGCTGCAAAGGTATAAATTTGTCTTTTCAAATTGTTGGTCTTATGAGCACTGAAAAACTTTTTCAAGAATTCAGCTTGCAGCTCAGCCCAATTTCTAATGGTTCTAGGCCTCAATGAGTCGGTTTGCTATCTTGGCCTTTGCCCTTGTGAGTTAATGAAATGCCTTTAGCTTCTCAAAGAAATCCATGTCAATCATACCTCAAGGTAGTGCGCACTTCCTCAAAATCCTCTAATAAGGAGCGTATGGATTTTCATTTTCCATACCATGATATGGGAGTAGGGGTACCAACATGGCCCTTCACCGCGCACTCGGGCCAGAGGAATGATACAGACGGGGCACTAACTCTGTGAGGGTGGATGATCCTCATGGTTCTATAAGCATTTTGGATTCATGGGGGTTCCCCGGTTGACTCTATCGTTCGTACGGGATCCATGGCATCGCACTTATAATAATAACTTCACTACCGGGTCAAGTTGTGTACTTATCCTATTCAATCTACCTCGATGTGTCTCTATCCCATCAAGCAGATGCTACGTTGTTACACAATTATAGAGACAAATAAAGAGCAAATAAACAATCCTGAAAAAGATTAAAATTTAACTAATAACAATAAACCGATCAATGAAAATCTAAATCAATCAAAATCGGGTGCCAGCGGCGCTTATCGCTTAATCGCGCGTAACCGCGCCTCAGCAACTGAAAGGTAAAAAGAGGTAAAAGGTTACCTTCACTTGTGATGTGGATCTCAAGTACTCTTCAACTTACCATTTGTAGTTTTTGCACCATCCCTATAACGGCGCCATTTGATTCAGGTCACAAAGAGGGCTGAGCTAAAAATCAACAAAATTTATATACACCTGTTCCCTACTATCGCGTAGTCAAGCTACCGCAAAGATAAAGGGTTCAGTGGCCGAACACGGGATGGGTTTTCATCCTAAAATGGTTTGCATCTGCATGAAGGCAAGGCTTTATTCGACTCTTCGGGAATTGTGTTTCAAAACAAGGGGGAATGGTTTGGAAACTCCAGAATCAGAACCGAAAGCAAAAGGTGAAAAGTTAACTTTGAAGACGAGGGCTCAAGAACTTGGCAAGCCAGGGCAAACAAGTGTCCCCTCGGTTTCATCCCCGCACGACATGCAACCTATAGTCCATGGCATAACCAGATCTATATTTAACTAGCAAACCTCACCCATGAAGCAACTCCTATTTGAGTCAATACAGGTAGCATGCAGTTATGGCCCCTTTTTAAAACCCTAACATTAAATTATCATTTCAGAGGCTCGTAAAGACCATCTAAAGAACAACAAAGGCATCTTCACTCGTGCACCAGATCCTAAAGTACGAGAGTATTGGCCAAATAATAACAGAAATGTTATTAACCCTAATTTGAAGAACCCTAACATGTAAATATTATCTCGAGGCTCAGAAAAGACCCATCTAAAGAATCACAGCATTTCTCCTCACTCGAATATGTACTGATCCTAAAGCATGGAGAGTATCGCCAAATCAATATTCAATGTTATGCAACCATGTTTTTGAGAATATAAGGGCCATAAATATACTAATTTGTATTTTTAGTACAAGAGGACAAATACGAATATGCCCTAATTACTCGTTAGCTTCCTTCCTCTTCAAAGAAAGGAGGCTTAGCTAAGCATCTCTTGAGTTGTCATCCCTAAGAGTGGTACTGCAGCCGAGAAATAGGAGAAAGAAGAGAGAGAAGAGAGAAAAGAAATAAAAGCAAACCTAAATAAAAGACTTTATGTACAAAAATAAAACTTACAAATTATCCTCTCCTAAATTGTTCCAAAATTGTTCCTCCAAATCTTCTTCTCTTTACAAAAACAAGAGGGGCTTATATATGCCTCCTCAAGGTATGAAAATACCAAAATCTACAAATTCCGCTAAGTTATTGGACAATTCAATACACCAAGTTTGAAGCCTGGGTTGGCATTAATTACAACATGATCGAGGTATTAAATTTCGCTTAGGGTCAAGAATTTCGCTTAGCTAGCTAAATCACCATGTACTGGAATCGGAAATTTCATAGAGCTGGGTAATTTTGCATTAGCTAAATTTATGGTAGCTTAGCCAAATTATCATGGAGTTAGCTTAAATCATGTATTTTCGCTAAAAACGGGTGCCTAAATAAAATGGGGTGGTTCATTTAATTTATGTTTTTCGCGAGTGAGCATAAATTTCGCTTAAGGTTGCGAATTTTCGCAATCTTAGCTAAATTTTAAGTAAGCTTAGCTTAAAATTCCCGCATTGTTGATCCTTCACCGCTTTCATCCCGCTCTAATCAGATCCTATTTTTCTACTTTGCCTGGTTTTTCATTGATTCTAGGGCTGGTTGGATGGCTGAGACTTGAATTCCGCAACTTCATGATTCATCCTTTGTATTGGAGATTGAACTCCAAGAGTGCACAAATACCTACAAACAACCAAAATACCCTCTAAATGGCAGGAAGCAAGTGTTACTAAGAAGACTAACACTTCAATTGGTATAAATGACATGATTAATGCGCAAAAAGCACTCAAAACCTATCTAATATAGGGTTCAAAATTGCACTTTTTGGGCACTAATCACCAACCTATACAATATACAATAACATGACCCATCCGAGGCCCAATATAACACAATGATCATACTAGGTCCATTTATGAGTAAAAATTGACCACATTGGGTCCATTTATCCACATTCATATAAATAAATGCAAGACTATATTAAAAAAAAATTCATATGAGTTCAATTACAACTCTTTTACATAAACGTACATGCCGAAACTATTTTGTTCCAAATATTTTACAAAAATGAGTTATAGAAGCCGTAAGTCAGCTTTCTTCACCCTTGTAGTCCCGAATGAGAGCCACCCACCGACATATATCCTGCACCTGAAATGGTTTCCCGTATAGGGTGAGTCATGCCTAGTAGAGTAATTTCTATAGAGGCTACTCCCCACCTAAGTGCACATGCAATGTTCACACTTGGCAATTCATAATCACATCAACATTCCAAGTAAGAATATGCAAATTCTAGGTTGGAATTCCACATGCCATGCTATGAAATGAGACGAAACTCACTCATTGATGAGTCCAAAAACTCATTAGATTTTTAATCCATTTTTCTGAGTTTATTATGAAATAAATGTTGAATTATTTGAAGAAAAGTGGATAATTGACTCAAATTTCATTTTGCAAGAAAATACAGCAGAAACTCAAATTTTAGCAAAAATCATAAGAAATTAGCCTGCAACAGAATTAAGGTCACGACACCATTCTGAGGTCGCGACAGAAAGCTCAGCTGCAAGCCATTCCAGGTCACGACATCAACAAATTTGGCTTTGAATAAGAAACTGAGACGAGAACAAGTGAAGTCGTGACTTGAAAAAGGAGATTGTGACAAAGAAGACGTGGTCGAGACTCAAGGAAACAATCAATTGAAGAAATCTATGTCGCGACATCACTTTGATGTCGCGACGCCAAAAGGATATAACTGATTTCGCGACACCACTCTGAAGTCGCGACAAGGATCCGTCTATGAATCCACAAGAGAGTTCACTGCAAAAGTGACAGGCCGAAAACGCGGTGTGTAAAATGTACGCCTATGTGCGCAAGTGCACGCGTCGCCCCAAGTAATATAGTGTACTCACAGTACGGATATCGATCCACAGGACAGTGTATCGACTTACAAAGGTTCTGCTTTAGATAATATTCAAGAGATGATTTGGGGAAAGAAAAGCAAATGTGTGAAAGCCGACTAAGTTTTAGATTCTAATAAATTATCGGTATTGAAGATCAGGGTTATGTCTCCCCGTCACGCTCAATGGATTATTTTAAGGATGCTATTATTCAATATATTTATCATTTGTCGATCAAGGAGGTGGATTCACATTAGATATCCTCTCTCGAGGTATATCCGCCATCTCGTGAATAGATTTGAGTATATGTCTATTTCAACTCGATATTCGAATGCTTAAATGTTCTAACTCAGATGCCACCTTCAAAGATCTAACATTCTATTTACCGATCTAACTCTGGAAAGCCATTTACCAGATCCTCTGGATAACCTCATCTCTCGCCCTTTGATCTCCAGCAGATTATGCCAATGTTACGACATCACCATAATTAATCATAGATCGAGAGCAGATGAAAACAAATAGATAAATACTTGAACAATATAAAGTACTAATTTTAATTCATCAACACATGACAGGGTTCAACAAAACCCTAGATATAAATCTAGAACATACTGAACACGAATACGAGAATGTTTAATTTCAAAAACATCGTTCTAATTTCCAAAATAAATGGAAACAATACAAATCCCGGGCACTTCATCAATCGTGTCACCCCGCTCCGGAATTCGCGGCCTCGCTCGTACGCCTTCCCGATACTTCTTATTTCTCTCGAGCCATATTCAGATTTAAATGGAGTGCAGATCCGAAGCCGACGCCACACGCTGAGACGCCGCGATGTTGTCGATTACTGACCCAACGCCGCGACGCTAGGATGTCATGACGCTGAACGTCATGACGATCAACCAATTTCCTCGCTTTGTTCCCATTGCTCCGTATAAGCTCCAACAAATTCGCCTTTTGCTCCAATGTACCCGCATTCAAACCAAACACCAATTCAAGAGTCTAGCCAAAATCCAGGAATTTATCATAAAATAAACATGAAAAGGAAAACTAATTCGCGGTGTATAATATGAGTGTTTTGTGCACTCATCACACCCCAAAACTTAGCTTTCGCTTGTCCTCAAACAAGAACCGACTCTAAACAAACACACACTAACATACCGAAACTAACACTAAGACAAGGTTACACATGTTGAAAAATTGGAGGATCAGTTTGGACCGACTCATTAATCGCTAACAAGCTTTGTTCAAGTTCACAGGATGCATACGTATGCTTTGACTTAAAAACCTGCTTGAACTAGTGGAAGTGATCAGTGGTCTCAAATCTATGGTCTTCAATAATCTTCCTAATGACCCTATGTGTGTATAATGAATGACCAAAGGTATGCCTAGACTCGATACTCCCCCAAACTTAAGCTCAATTCACCTATTTGTTAAGCTAACCGTAAAAGGATAGAACGCACCCATTATATTCATGTCAAAACACCCAAAGACTTCTAAGTACCTAAAAGAAAATGAAGAAGACCTAGTGCCAAGAAGTTTTAGCCGAGTGTTCCTATAGCGGGGATCCATCGGGTGACTCTCACCGCTGGTTAAGGTGCCCAGCATTAAGTTCCCTTCAACTTCACCCTAACACTCAACCAAACCCAAAGGCCCTAGGTCAGGGAAAATCCATCTTCCGTCCCATGTACGGGAAGTCACACGACTTCAAATACCAAGGCTTAGCATTAGGCTTTGAAAGGCCCTGACTGCACTGGATTCGATTGGATGATCCACTCTATTCCTCAACCCACAAGCCTCTTGACTTTTTCTTCTTTTCACTTTTTTTTATTTTTATTTATTTTTATTTTTTTATTTTTTTATTTATTTATATATATATATATATATATATATATATATATATATATATATATATATATATATTTATTTATTTTTTAGTCAGCTCACGGAAATCCTCTTTGATTGGGTGTCCCATCACTTAGATGGTTAGAATCTCCCAAGGTTTATCGAACTTGGCAGTCGGTCTCACACCTATGCACATACTCGAAGGTCAAGAGGTGTGAGTGTGATGTGGATCATCGAGGAAATAGTTTCTCGACTACCCAGATTGAGTTCCACAAACCTTTTCACCTATTCAACCTAATTAATGAAAGCATCAACATTGTATGCATTTGATCATCCATGTTAATTCGTGAATCTGTACCAAAAGTGATCCTCAATTTTTCAACATAAGTAATAATTCCGACACGCAATTACTACATAAGAATGTTCCAACACACACGCACACCTAACTAACACATGACTCATCAACTGAAATGGAAAAAAAATAAACTGAAACTAAATAGAAACACACTAATATGCTGAACAAAACAAAAACACTATAACAACACTAAAAACAAAACATAACTAAACAAAACAAAACAACTAAACAAAACAAAACACGATCACCCACACAAACACCCCCCAAACAAAATATCCAGTGTCCCCACTGGCACTAAACAAACAGAGAGGTGAAGAGACTCCCCTGGATCACCGCGCTGGCCGGCCGAAAGCCGAGCCGGGCGAGTCAGCTCGCAAGGTCTCGCCGCTCGCGAAATAAGGCCGTCACAAGATCAGACAAAAGATATCCGCACGCGAGGGCCTCCATATCTGTGGTGACGAGGACTCGCGGCTCCCGGTCTCATCCCGCACGCGTCAAACGCTCAACAAGTGAGAGCACCGGGCCCCTGGATTGGGCGAGGATCGACGGGGCCGCTCCCGAGGGGCCGTGAGGGGTGGTGGAGGAGGTGGGGCGGGACAAGGATCGCCACGTCTCCCCGGGATCGCCGTGAAGCCATAACGGTACCGGAGCAATTTCATGCAATTTATCCTCGTCCGAGGGCTCATGACCTAATCATAAATCTCAGGTCGCGGGACACCGTGTGTGTCCCGCCGGACCAAATGGCCTTATAGGGTGGAGCCAGTCTCATTATCAAGCCGAGGTACCCCGCTTTGCTCAGACAAACCAAAGATATGAAGGGGTGCCCTGTTCATCCTTGGCGCCCCGTGCTATGGAGGATGGCATCCTTGGATAACCGCCCAACATCGGGTGGTATATCCTATAAGATGGGCATAGTTGGCGCAGCACGCTTATACCACTTCACACACATTCGCCGGGTCGGAATGAGACGCCGACGCGATGAAGTGGTGCCGACTAGAATGGGGCCGCCAACGCTTCGCCTCGCCGACGCACGCCCGACTATTGACTTTCCACTCACCCCGGCCATTGGTCAATACTCGTATAACCTCGGGGTAGTCGTGCTCGTGGAGCCGATCGAACGGCTCCGAAGGGACATGCTCTAGACTGTAATAACTATTGATCGACTCCACACCGTCACCACCACGCCTCGCGACCCCCGACTTTCTTCAAGACACGGGAGGCGAGATCGGGCGTGAACTCGCACAACACTCATCGCCGCTGGATGAGGTGGTTGGCACAAGGCACGCCATCCCTTAGCCGCAATGGTCTTGCGGAAAAAGTCATCGAGGTGGTGAAACCCCTTCTCCTTGATGAACGATCGTTTTGGAAAATGGTGCCAACCGACGGCTTTCGACTCGCATTCACAAACTGTGACATCGTAAGTGGGGGCCTGGCAACCCGGCCGGGCCGACTCCGCTTGGTAGGCAATTTTTGCCTTTTACCAGACATATTGACCTAGAAGTCACGTGGCAGTGACACCCAAAGTGGACACCTACCGACTTTAGACAAAAACAACACCTAGTGTGCACTAAAACAAACCAAAACTACTAAGTGTGCTAAAAACCCTAACTATGACTCAAGATCTCTAAAATAAACCTAACAATACCCTAAACATGAACCTTAAAAGATCCCCAGACCAAATCTCAGGACGTTAGCAGGCCCTAGAAGATGATACTAGAGCTGGGGAAGGAGCACAAAGGTGGTGAGAATGCCACAAAGGACTGTGACCTAGTAAAAGTAGGAGAGCTCTGAGGTACGTGTTTTACTGAGGGCAATGTAATTCCTCCTACCGACGTGACGTGGAGCCCTAAGAGGGCTGGTGAGACAAAGCAAGAGGGCTAGGGTTTCGCAGTGGTGTGTGCGAGGTGAAGAGCAAATGAACTGCTTCGCCTTAAAACAGGCGACGCTCTCGGGCATCGCCGCTGCATTACGTAGAGTAAGTCAAAACCAACGCTATGAATGCTGATGGTAACGTCGCGACGTGACAGAGAGTGGCACTAAATGACGTCGCGACGTGACAGGGACACTTAAAATTCGGCGTCGACGTTGAGATCCACGGGCCGCCGACGCGGACAGAGAGTCAGATTTCAACAATAACGCCGCCACGGACAGAGCTGGATTAACAACGCCGACGCTGCGCGTCAAACGCCGCGACGCCCGCAGGCTCATTGTATCCACGCCGCGACGTTGGAAATCCACGTCGCGATGTTCCAAAGAGGTGTAAAATTGGCGTCGCGACATTCCAGAGAAGGGTCAATTTGAAGGCCGCTGACGTCTGAACGCCGCTGACGCTTGAACGCCACGACGGTGGCAACCAACCGCCGCGACGCTACGTGAGAAGGTTCCCAAAAAATTTACACATTAAGCAGCCCTGGTTCGCGAGAACCTCCCCACTTGTAAATGTGATACCCTGGACCTGTAATGCTCTACAAGACTTGATCCTCCCCGAAGCACTACGCCGCTCGGGTCCTCGAAAAATAAACAACCGTGCGTATAACCCGATTACTGGGCCAGACCAAAGAACTAATATTACTTAAAACAATCACTTAAAACATCGAAAAGAAAATTGTCACTCGTAAAAGAGAAAGTGGCGGAAACTCGTTGCCTCCCAAGAAGCCGCTTATGTTTAATGTCGCTTAGCTCGACGACCTTGAATCCTTTGCAATGTGCTCTGAACCCGAACTCAAATGATCGCTACTACACTTCGGCTCGCGGCCATTAAAGGAATGAATCGCTGGTCCGCAAGAAACTCGCCACCATAATACGGCCACCGCTGGGTGGTGATCAGAATGCCTTTCTCAGATGTGTAACTTCGCCTCACCGTGAAAAGACCTTGGTCATCAGGAAAGGCCCGACCATCGAGACTCAATTTTTAAAACGCTTTTTAGAAGTGGAATTGAATAAAGAACTTGTCGGTTCCACAGGAACTCTTCTCGTAATGTGCTCATTGCGGGTCGTGCTTTAGCTTCCTTTCCTTTATAAATGCGGCGCCATAAGCTTCGCTTTCCGAATTCGGCCTAGTTCATCGAGTCGGCAGCCGCGTCACGCTACCGTACTATCCATGTTTAACTGCCAGTGGCCCAAAGAGTCGATGCCCAATTCGACCGGAAGATGACACGCCTTTACCATAAACATTCTCGGACCCGAGACATACCCAAAGGAGTTTTTTAAACGCGGTGACGGTACGCCAGAGTGCATCGGGCCCATCTTTGCATCTCAATCCTTCCCGGAGATGTTAACTGCTCTTCTCGAGAATGTACTTGATTTCGATTTGATACTCGCTTGTCCGTTAGACTGCAGGTGGTATATAAGAGATGTACATGACGCACTATACTTTTGCAAAACCTTATCACTACCTTTATTGCATAAATGGGTACCATTATTCATGATAAATGCTCGAGGGGTTCCAAAACGTGAGAATACGTTATCATGGAGAAATTGAAAGGCCAACCTTGGCATCATTGGTGCGCAGGATCGCTCCACCCACTTTAAGACATAGTCTAATCGTCAACAAAATGTATAAGTTGCTATGATGCAGAAATGGTCCCATGAAATCTATCCCCATAAATCAAACAATTCTACTCCAAATGGGATGCATGGGTGGTTTCCGTTCTTTTAGAGATGTTCCCCATTCATTGACATTTGTCACAAGTGGAAACGAATTGATGAGCACTTTAAATAAGGTAGCCAAGAAAAACCCGATTGAGTACCTTGGTCGGGCCGGTTCGCCACCAAGTGCCCACCACACGGTAGTGTGACAATGGTTTAGAATGTTGTGCATTTCATCTTCTAGCACACATCTATTTATCAATTGACGAAGACAAAGGTTCGTAAAGAATTGCCCTAATAGTAGTGTTTCTGGCGGTGCGAAAAACTTTTCGCTCGGAGAAGTTAAATTCTGAGGGACTACTTTAGCCACCAAATAATTCACATAATCGCGAACCATGGAACCGCCTCTTTTCCTCAATAGCTAAGAGTTTCTCGCCCGGAAATTCGCCATTCACCTAACATCATCTCCGCCCCTTCTAGTCGCGGAAAGATGGTCTCGCCAATAGGTTTTCACGTTTTCGCTTTAATTTTGGCATCGAATTTCGCAAACAAAGCGCATCCAAATCAATTAACCGCTTGGCACTCTTCTTGGTCATCGGGCAATTTAACGGCATCGATCGCACTACGACCTTGTTGCCAATCAAATATGGCCTAACTTGTCGAAAGCAAACACACGGCCACGCTTCTTCAGAAGGGCATAATCTCGCTTGAGCATCATTCAAGGTTCTACTAGTTATAATAGACACCGGAAGATTTTCTCTCGCTTTCGCCCCAGAACCTAATCAAGCGGCTACAAGGCCACACATGAGCTCAAATGAAAAGACCAATTTCGGTGCCACAACAATAGAGCCGAAACCAACTTATCCTTCAACACGGTGAATGCACGCATGCAAAACATTGCGAATCAAACTCAAATGGGTTCCTGACTAGGAGGTTAGACAACGGTTTTGGTAATCAAGTGAAAAATCCTCACTTAACCACCTATAGAATCCAGCCGTGGCCTAAAAACTGAACCCTTTGATCAACACGAGGGTGGAGGAAAACTTTTCAATTGCTTCACCCGCCTCCATCTACCTCTTATCCTCTTATCGAAACTGTTGTCCAAGGACACACCTCTTGTACTCATAAAACGGCAATTTTCCCAATTGAGTACTCATTTGTCTCTTCACATCTCGCTAGTACAAATTTCTCAAGTTCTCTAAACGCTTGTCAAATGAATTTCCATTATCAAAATCGGCCCATAAAGATCTCACCTGTCTTTTTCCACCATGTCCGGGAGAATACGCCATCATACATCGCTGAAAAGTACTGCATTGCATAGCCCAAAGGGCATCCGGCACGCGAACGTACCATATACGCGGAATGTCGGTTTTCTCCCCGATCTTCACGAGCTATGGCAATTTGATTGTGAATCGAATATTCATCCAAAAAAGAAATAGTATTCATAACTCCGCTTAACGATCGAAAGCATCCGGACCAGAAAACCGCAATGGGGAAATGATCTTTTCGGCGGCCTGTTCGGGCTTTTCGACATAATCAATACAAATCCTCCACCCGGAATCAAGTCAGACTAAGCAAAGAGGAATGCTGTTTTCAGCCCCGATGACAACTGTTTCTCCCTTCTTCTAAGACTACTCCTGAACTCGGGCTTACCTTATGCACTCACCTCGAAATGGGGCAACCACCTCGCATCTAGCCATTTTAGAACCCTCTTCCGGACTACCTCCTTCATTGCCTGATTGAACCTCCTCTGTCACCGAAGGTTTATGTCCATCTTCTAATAAAATACGATGCATGCACATAGAAGGACTAACCCTTTGTATCGCCAGAGATCATCCGAGTGCATGTTTGTGATCTCGCGACCTCAATAACTTCTCTTCCTCTAGTGCAAATAAAGATGCTAAGATAATCACGTACCGTATATTCTACCCCAAGGTATGCATGCTTCCAAATGGTCGTATGTTTTGGTTCATCTCAGCGCTGCCCCCAACTGACTTTAATCATGCTTTAACTCCCTCCGCCAGATCTGGCATTTCCGCTCCTCCTATGCCAAAAGCAACAGTCCATCCATTTAACATATTCTTCGCTCTTCACTCAGTTCTCGCATCTATTCTCCACTAGGTTAGTCTCCAAAGGGTCATGAGACCCCTTCGGCGTATTAATTATACCTCTACTATTTCGCACCCATGCAGTTAGCATCACCGGGTGTCCCATCGCTTCGGGGAAACACATTGAACTTTACTCATCTCACTCTCGCCTCGCTCCCAAACATCAATCATTGCCCGCGCCATGTTTAAAACTACCTACCCAAGATTAGGCATTTCTTTTATCTTCTTCCATATCTAACACAATGAAATCTCATGAAGATAAACTTGCTCGACTTTTACTAAGACATCTTCTATTACCCTCTCAAAGCCTCAAAGATCCGTCTCAAGTCGAAGAGTGGATCAGAGTCGGGCGGGCTTCACCTAATCCCAAACGCTTGAAAATGGATAATGGGCATGGCGTTAATGCTGGCACCTAAATCACATAGTGGCTCTCTAAAAATAGCATTTCCAATGGTGCAAGGATAGTGAACCGGCCTCGGGTCCTGAGCTCCGCGGGTAGCTTCAAGTATGGCACCGCATTCTCGCCGCTAATCGCTTTCAAATCACTAATCTTCTCTTCCGGGACAAAGATGTTCCTTCATGAATTGCACGCATCGGGCATCTCGCCTAAGGCATCAGCAAACGGGATATCATGTGTAACTTTTTGAAGACGCCCATTAATTTCAGTAATGCTTATCCAGCTTTATGCTTCGAGACGCTGGGGGTAAGTGAATCGAGCAGCGGCCTTGCTTCGGGCAGAGAGTTCTCCGATGACCGCTTTCTCCCGAGGTCGCTTCTTTTTGTCTACACTATCTTTTCGCTTCCGGGTTGAATGACCTTCTCGCCCTAACCTGTTTCACGACTGGGTGGTTGTAACTGTGGATTTCCACCCTTTCCCACTTCTCAAAGATGACCGCTTACATGCTCATTCCCATCTCTTCTCGGGTTTACTCGGCACTGCTTGGTAAGGAACCCTATTGTCTTTCACAAGCAGCTCGCTTATTCGGGGCCCACTCAGGCCTCCAAACTTCTCACCAAGCCGCTTGATTGTTCAACCTGTCAATACCGGCCGCATGCTCGCTTCCTGGTCTCATTCATGGAAGCAGTGGTAGGTTAACATCCTGCGCTGCAGAGTACGCCCTAAAATAATTTAGAATTTTTATAATAATTTTATTATATATATCTCCGTGGTATGAATCAAGCAAACTGGGTTTTTTCTCCGAAAAGTGATGAATTGACAATTATGAAATAGCAAATTTAGTGAACCCGGAAATTTGAGCACCAAAACAAGGACAAAATTGTAAATGCCATAAGGGAGATAAAAATCATAAAAGGAGTAGAGATGGGCCATAATAGAAATAAAATAAGTTGGATTGAAATAAGAGAGAGACGAGGGGGTTAAACTAGAATGAGTGCATAAGTCGAATTTCAAAAAAGGGAAGAATCCAAGGACTAAAAAGCAATTAAAGAAACTAACCCAAAAAAATGGGCTTTGAGGGCCAAACAAGGCCTAAGATATTTTTGATATAAAAGACTACAAAATTGGTCTCATTTGGAGAAGAGCAAACCGTGAAGGGAAGAAAAGAAGAGAAGAGCAAGATAAGAACAGCTAAGAGAATGTGTTGAGAAGGAGAGAAGATCAAAGCCAAGGTATGTTGTCTTAGAAGCACATATTTTGATTGCTGGTGGGTTTTAGAAGGAGAATTGATCCTCCTTGTCTAGGGGCTTTTGTGAAGAGATCACAAACCCTTAACTTGTTGAGATAAAAAGGTAAAGCCCCAAATGTACAGCAAGACATGAATCCTCTTTCGAGGTTGGATTATGTTTAATTGTAAAGTAAAAGGGTTGGGTTAGAACAAACCCTAATAAATTTGTGTATTTGGTATGTGTATGGTTAAGACCCATATTAGAATGGCTTGAAGAAATTCATGATAGGTCTTTTGAAATAAGAGAAGGATTGAATGATAAACTGAGTAGAAGCATTATAAGAGATTGAATTTGAAGTGATCTCAAGTGATTATGAGGTATAGAGTTGATTTTGGGGTTGAAACATATGGAAAAATGTGAGAAACAATTCATTCTGGGCATTTCCTCGGGAGGTCTTCAACGTAGAAGTTAAGTTCCCACTCTAAGACAACTTGATTCTCAAGCTGATTTTGCTTGTCTTCTACCAGAGAAGTTAAGTTCTACCTATGATAACTTGTTCGTCTCCCGCCTTCGACCAGTTTTTTGAGATTTTTGGCCATAACTTCCTCATTTCTTATCTGCTTTATGATTCAAGTGGCATTTAAAATAGACTTCAAGGAGAACCAAACTTAAAGAGAAAGAATCGTAAAATTATGATCCTAAGTGGCCTAAAAATTCACTCAAAGTGGGGCCATGTGCAAGAAAAATTCCTGCATCAGCTTTGGACATAGAGTAGTCCGGATTGTTTCGGACGTAACTCGAAGCTTCTAAGGTTCGAACTGGGTGATTCCAGTTGGAATAGAACCCTTAGCACCTTAGATTTAAATGGAGTACAAAGACTCAGAGTTAAATATGGAGTTAAGACCCCGGAAAAATTAGTAATACAAACTGTTCCTGCTGTAATCCGATAAACTCCGACTAGTTGGCATGAAAAATGCCATAACTTTAGTCGATAACTGACTGGAATGATTCCAATTCCTAAGTAAAGTAGACTCATAGGGAATAGAACGAGCTCCATCCAAACGCATCGCACCATCGCCCCGGCAAAGCTTTCTTGCTTTGCCTTAACGATATTCGCTAGCATCATTATTGCATAATCGCTTAAGAGTGAATAAATCAGATTTGACTAGGTGCGGGTGAAGACGATAACCTGCCTAGATTGACATCGAGAAAGAAACAGACCGATAATTGGTTTCTTCTCTCGACTCTATCCTTAATTCAAGTATTTGCAGTTTACCAATTAACTATGAATGAGAACATGAATCCAGTTCATGAATGAGTATGTGATATGATTATGTAGATTGAGTATGTCTTTGAAAGATAATACGAAAGTGAATATGAGATTGAATATGATAATCGATAACCGAATGAAAAGTGAATGATGATAAAGACTCGATTCACTCAAACTGAGTCCGCCTAATTGCGGAAGTGAATAATATACCAATGACCACCGACGTGGATGCACCAATTCCAGATCCGTCACAAAGGCACTCGAAATTATCCAATGTCCCACTCGTGGGATGCGGAATTCAATCGCATCCGGCTGGCGACGGCGCACGGCATTAGAGAACATATTCACTCGGGCGGATGCACTAATCGCGATCCGCCATGATGGCGCAGAGCGGTATTAATTGATACCACGGTCGGGATGCACTAAACGGCATCCGCATGACGGGAGATCGAATAAGTGATACTAATGCGGCTCGGATGCACCAAACGCATCCTATGATGGGGAGACCGACTGCGATACCACGTGCTCCGGGTATTTTCACCCAAACGGCATCCGCATGATGGGAGAGATAGAATCTCGTAAATGTATAAGCACATTACCTATCGATAATAAGGGCGGATTCATCAAACTTTAATCACGTAATTGTGAATCGAATAGTCGCGTGAAATAGCCAACATTGACGAGTGAAATGAAGATATTTTTATGAATATGTTTGAATCTCATAAAATGAATTGTGGTACTGGAAATACATGATATGATATAAAACAAATGAATTGTACATTGAAAGCATGAGTATATGTTGATATATTAGGCATAATAATGAAGAAATGCTGCCGAGTTAAATTGAATATGATTAGAATCAGATAGAACCAATACATGAAAATGCTTAGCGTGTAGTTTTAACTATGCACAAGTATCGAGTAAGTAAAAGAGAAGAAGCCCAAGATCACAAGAACAAGCAGAGTCAGAGAAAGTACGCGAGCAAGTGGCATCCGAAATTTTGCAGATATCATCTTTCGAACAAGTGGTGTTTTGTAAACAAAAGGGTTAAACTCAAACGGATTGTGGTATCATCTCAAAAGACATAGAACGCTTTTCTTGTAAATGTATTTTGTTAATGTGTATGGCCATCAATTGCATTATATTTGTAAATGATTATGACTTGCCCTAAACTCAAACCATTTCCGCAACTAAACGAACTAATAAAAATGTTTTGATAAGATAAATGAAAACGCCGGAGTAAAACCGCCCTCGTTCGATCCGCCATTCGGTCGGGTCGGATTCCTGGTCGCGACATTTTTAAAAAAAAACAAATAAAACGAGCAACTAAAAGAATAAACCGCGCCCTGGTTTCGGCTCGACTCGCCTTTCTGGCCTGATCAGCTGGTCACACACGAGCTTGGCTCTAAGTCTACCTTTTTCTCAAAGGGTGGTCTACTAGTTCGGCTTTGATGGTGCATTGCTCGATTGTTCCTCCATCCATACCCTTGATTATTCGATCGTTTCCGTTCGATTATCATACACCTCGGGCTCGATTTTGATTCTCTCGATAACTATTTCCATGTGGTCCTTGCCATGTGATTGACTGACACCCGACACGCATCGGGCTCGCCATCGTAGGTTTCGACCATATTCCGTGGCCGTTTGTGCCGCTTCCACAAAATTCACATAACTCTATGGCCGCTCGTATGGTATTTTCGTTTTTGTTTATTCAATCATTTAGGTCAATCGTGCTGGCACATGATTAACCGATTGTTGAGGGACTCATCGGTTCTGCGGCACGATCGTGGCTTCCGGCAGCCCTCTCTCGGGCCACCGTTTGTATTAAGGAAAGATTTAAGATTTCATACGCCGGGTCTCGGTGGTTTTCTTCATCAAAGGTTCTCCAAATGGGAGGCATCAATCACTGTTCTAGTTGCATTTCTCAAACCATTATAGAAAGTATGGACTTGCATCCATCTGGTCACGGCAGCGGGCACTTCCGCAGCACTCAGGAAATCCGTCCCATGCCTCGCCGTGTTCTCCCCTCTAAATCATCCAAAAGTATTGATCTCTTGCACAAGTCGCGGCAATTTCAAGGTGAAAGAACTTAGTCGAAATTGCACTAAATCATTCCAATGAGCTGACGACCGTGCGGGTCGACCGTTAACTAAAGGTTTCGCCTCTATCTCCAAGTGAAAGTGTGAACAACCGCAACCCCGAGAGCTTCTTCAAGAACCCCATTGTATTTGATAGTATCGCAAACTCAAGGAAGTTAGTCAAATGCATGTTCGGTTCTCGCGGTAGTCCATGGAACAATTCGTCGGGTCTGTGACTGGTGACTGACTCAATTCGAAATTGCTCGCTTGAAACGGGTGGGTCGCCCGATAGCCGTCCCTAACAACAGCTTGGTGTAAACGAATCATCTAGTAGCATGAAGGACTATCCGCCAGAGCAACAGCCTAGGGTGCTTGATTCCTTCCATTACCCCATTTCGACTTTCGCGGGCTCGCTCCGCCAATGTCCGTGTTCTCGCTCTTCATTGTTTCCATCGTCGTCGGCTTCTAATCGCTCGCTCTCGTCTCAAGTAATCGTGCGCAGTTCTTCTGCTCAGATCAAAATGTGTTGGTTAGCTTGATCCCCGATGTCGCATGTACTTACTTCAAAACTACACTCAATAACAATACCTTAACCAACAAAACCAAATTACCAGTGACTTGTAAAAATAAACAAAAGTAAAGAAAATTTCGCAGTATCTAATTGCTTAATTCTCTATATCAATCTAAACATTGACAAGAACGGGCGCCAAAACTTGACAGCCAAAACGTGGCGGCGGTAAAATGTACGCCTATGTGCTAGCGCACGCGTCGCCCAAGTAATATAAAGGTACTCACAAAGACGGAGATCGATCCACGTGGACAGTGTATTGACTACAAAGGTTCTACTTTTAGAAAATATCTAAAGAGAGATGATTTTAGGAAAGGAAAGTGAATATGTGAAAGTCGATTTCAAGTTTTAGATCTAATAAATTATCGGTATTGAAGACTAGGTTAAGGTCTCCCCTACAATGCCTAATGGATTATTTTTAAGGATGCTATTATTCAATATATTTATCATTCGGTCGATCAAGGAGGTGATCTTGCTTTATGAGATATCCTCTCAGGTATCCGCCTATCTCGTGAATAGATTTTGGCATATCTCTATTCCCAACTCGATATTCAATGCCAAATGTTCTCAAACTTCGTATGCCACCTCTTCTCAGATCGTATCATTTATTTACCGATTCTAATCGAAGCTACTTACTCAGATCTCTGATTAAAGGCCTCAAAAAGTGCACTTCAACCCAAGATAGGTTTTGAGTACTTACGCATTAATCATGTCATTTATACCAATTGAAGTGTTCTTAGTTCTTAGTAACACTTATGCCATTTAGAGGGTATTTTTGGTTGTTATGTAGTATTTGTGCACTTCGAGTTCAATCTCAATACAAAGGATGAATCATGAAGTTAAATCTGGAAACCAAATGATCAACCAAATTCTAGAATCAATGAGAAGACTAAGGCAAAATAAGAAAAAATAGGATGTGCTTTAATGATGAAAAGGAGTGAAGATCAAGAAGCCGGAATTTTCATGGCAGAGTTGCGGGAAATTTTCGCCAGATCGCTAAAATTTCAAGAACCCAATGGTACCCCGCAACCTGCGAAAATGCCAAATTTCGCAGACCACTCCAAATTTCTGGGCTGAAGACCGCTCCTTTAGCGAAAATAACTGATTTCGCCACACTAATTTCGCTAGTTTAGCAAATTTCTAGCTAGCCAAATTGCCCACCCTTAGCGAAATTTGCCGCTTAGGGCTCGCACTCCTCGCTTAGTTAGCGAAATCTTGCAGCCTAGCGAAATTAAATGCCTCGTCATGTTTTGTAATTATTGCCAACCGACTTCAAACTTGGTGTATTACTTAATTGTCCAATAACTTAGCCAAATTTGTAGGTTTTTTGGTATTTTCATACCTTGAGGAGGCCTATATAAAACCCCTCTGTTTTGGTGTAAACAAGGTGAAGAAATCTTCTTCCTTTATGAAATAATTTTAAACTTTTGGGGAAGGATAATTTTGTAAGTTTTTATTTTGTACATAAAGTCTTGTATTTTAGTTTTTGCTTTTATTCTTTTCTCTCTTCTCTCTCTTCTTTCTCCTTTCTAGCCGGCCAAACACCCTCGAGGATGACAACTCAAGTTAGACAAGCCACGTTCTCTCCTTTCTTTGGAAGAGGAAGGAAGCTAGCTTGGTGGTGGGGCATATGCATGTTGTCCTTTTGTACTAAAAGCTACAGGTAGTGTATTTATGGCCTTAAGTATTCTCAAACATGGTTTGCATAACATTAATACATGATCACACATTTATGCTTTAGGATCAAGTATATGGCTCAAAGTGAGAGGGGGCAATGGATTCTTTTAGATGGTCTTTACGAGCCTCGAGATAATATTTACATGTTAGGTTCTTCAAATTAGGTTAAGTACACTTCATCGTATTATTTTGAACATCTATGCTTTAGGATACAAAGCACAAGTGAGAGATGACCGTTGTTCTTTAGATGGTCTTACGAGCCTCCCGAAATGATACTCAATGTTAGTGGTTTTAAAGGGGCCAACTCCGCATGCCACCTCGTATCGACTAAATAAAGAGTTACTTCATGGGCGAGGTTTGCTAGTTAAATATAGATCCTAAGTATGCCATGGACTATAGGTTGCATGTCATAACTCATGACTTCTTACCAAAAACACATCTACAAATTTATAAGTCATTATCACTAAGACTATTGTCTAGTCCCCGAAATTTCACATTTGCTAAAACTTGTTGGAGAAATTCAAAAAATCTCCTAGTAATCTATCATTTTCAAATTTTGGTTTTGGCAAGATACACCGCGGCGTACGTGTCGACAAGTAATAAACGGATTTAAGTCCGTGATATCGATCCCATAGAGATTCCAAGAATTTTTTCATCAACTACCCTGACTACTTCCGAAATTCATACTATTCGGGATTCATCACTGATAATCTGTTCTGTGAAAGCCGGGAAATAAACTAATATCGCTGAAAATGAAAACTAGACTAAAACTGAAGTAAAATGAATGAAGGTAAAACTAAGTTCTATAACAAGAAATGAATATCGAACAATTATCATAAAAGAGATACATCAAGAGAAATGTGAGTGATCGATCAATCGTAGTGAATATTGATTAAATTTCTTGATTATCTCAAGTTTCAAAATCATTCACGCATTTTAGGAAGTGGCAAACTCGGATTCTCCTAATGATTTGGCCATTTCATATCTCATTTTATCCCGATTCTCTCGAATTACAGGAACGCAGATAATCACATTTTTAACAAGAACTTCCTAAGTCGGGTATTTTTCGTAATACTTCATACCCATTTTATGGATCAGACACCTTAGCTCCCAGTTATCTGGGCCAAGCAAGGATATACAACTTCCAAATTACTTTCCTCGAAATTAGAATAGATCAACCTTTCCTTGATTAGATCCCTTCACTAACACTGGATTGGCCCCACTTATCCGACCGAGGTGAAATCTCCGTTTGTTAAATAGATAAGTCGCCAACTCGTTTCGATTCAAGTGAGAAGAGATTTATCTAAGTGAACGTAGAGCACAACGATCCCTAATAGCAAAGTTAGTATACCTTCAAAGAACTATACATTACCCCCAGATTGTCTTCAAGGTCAGCCTGCAGGACTTCCTTGAATCGTGGTACGACACTTTAACTATAGGAAATCGAGAGCTCAGATCCAAAATCAATAACCCATAATTCGGCGTAAATTGTGAACCGAATAAACAAGATACCGTAAAATACTACAGAAAGATCAATTTCTAACTAAAACATTCTCTTAATGAGGCCGAGTTCCTCGACAATTACGCACTACAAGATTCCACTCCGATCAATGTAACGATCGCAATCGAAACGGAACAATTTAAATCTCGAATTTGTCCGAATCACGCCTGCAGTAATTTGAAACGAAATTCATTTCAAAGATTCAGCCAAATTTCAACGGCGAACATCTCAGATCCAAACAAAACAAAACGAAAAAGAAACGAAAAAGAAAATAATACGAAACAATCCGGGCTTCTAAAATGACGAAAAAGAAAAGAAAAGAAAAGAAAAGAAAAAGAAAATAAAAAAGTCGCTTCAGCTACCCGTGACTTCCTCCGACGCTACCGCTGACTTGCGCTAATCAAAATCTCTATTTATGTGGTTTCTCATTCGGGGCCCAAACCCAATGTAACCTGCTATGGATTTCAAGTACCCGGCAGCCTGTGTCATCGCCTCGCCGCTACCTCGCTTTGTCGCGACAGCTTCCATGTCGCGGCATCTATACTATGTCGCGACATCACCCCGGGTTACCGCGTTTTATGAAATGGTCGCTCTTGAGCGTCCCGACATTGAGCCGAGCCTTTGTCTGCTTCGCAGATGATCAGCCCGATGTCGCGATTTCGCTTTCTCTTGTCGCAGATATCAGCTCCTTGTACTGCGATATTTGAATGAGTGTTCTGGATGTCGCGTGACATCGCCTAGATTCTCTTGTTCTCCTACCGCTTGTTGCGGTGTCGCCGACATCGCCTTCACGCGACATCAAGTGAATGACCGCCGTGGAATGGGTGCTTCTGGGCGTCGCAAATATCAACTCACGCTTTGAAGCCTTCGCGATGTTCTCTTTGTGATGTCTTGACTTCATCCATACCCTCTGCTAAGCAAATTGCTGTACTTGGTGCGTCGCCACATCGCCTTCCGCCGCCGACATCACTTGATGTCGCTGGAAGTCAGACTGTTGTTTATGATGTCGCGACTTCAATCTTCCTGTCGCGACATCACTCTTTTAATTTCTGCTCATTCCCCAGCTGCCTACGCTGTGATCCCTGTCGCGACCTGCATCAAATTCCCTTTAATCTTCCCCGATGTCGCAGACCTCGTAATCGGATCCAGACCTCAGATCGCATCAATAGTTCAGTCAATTGCTTTTATTTCTGCTCTACTATCGACTGCATTTTTATCCACTTATTGTCGTGATTTTCTACTGCTTTTCTTTCTTTTCTTGCTTCCTTCCCGCTTAATAAGACAAATTGGTGAGTTTCTTCATACTCCCGCATATTTATTTATTCAATTTTAACTGAAAATCAAACAAAAATGACTAAAAGAGATGGATTTACTTTATCAATAACGCCAGGATAAAACCTGTTGACACTTGTTTGCCCTAATCCTGCCGGGTTAGTGACCTAAATCTTCAAAGTTAACTTTTTACCTTTACTTTCGGGCTATACACCTCGCCCAAACCATTCCCACCGCTTTTGAAACACACCCAAAGAGTCCAAATAGAAAGCCTTACCTTCATGCACTGATGCAAACCATTTTTAGGATGAAAACCCATCCCCGTGTTCGATCCTAGACTACTATACTGCAGTAGCTTGACTACGGTGGTAGTAGGAACTTAGGTGTATATAAATTTTGTTGATTTTAGCTTCAAATTATCATGTATTAACTCATCCCCTGATAAATCCCACTTCTCGAATCTCTGATCTCCAAAGGTGATTATGCCAATGTTGGCCGACATCACCATATAATTAAATCATAGACGTAGGGATGAGGAAAATCAAACAGATAAACACTTGAACAATATAAAGTACTAATTTTAATCCATCAACACATGACAGGGTTCAACAAAACCCTACATATAAATCTAGAACATACTGAACACGAATATGAGAATGTTTAATTTCAAAAACATCGTTCTAATTTCCAAAATAAATGGAAACAATACAAATCCCGGGCACTTCATCGGTCCGTGGCCACTCCCGCCTGAATCTCCCGTGCCCCCGCTCGTACGCCTTCCCGATACCTTCGATTCGAGCCATTCGCATTTTAAATGATGGGTGCAGATTCGAAATGACGCCGCGAGCTGCAACGCTTGACGCTGAGACGCCACGCACGCTGCCGGGACAGTTGACTCGCATTGTTGACCCAACATCGCTGAGCCGCCGGGACGCCACGACGGAATCGCCGCCACGAGCAACCAATTTCGCTTTTGCTCCCCCCATCGCTTCCGGCGTCAACAAACGCCTTTTGCTCCAATGTACCGCATCCAAACCAAACACCAATTCGTGAGCTCAAATGTTCATGAAATACTATAAATAAACATGAAAAGGAAAACTGACGTAATATGCGATGCTTGAAAATTTCACATCAAAAGAAAGAGGTCGCAACTAGTTTTTAAACACAAGGCTCCACTCCATGTCGCGGCATCACCATGAGGTCGCAACATAAAATTGATACATATGAAGGCAGGAAGACTACCAACACAATTGCGACCAAGAAAATGAAGCCACAACATGAAGTTGTCATATAAAAACAGCGGTCGCGGTCCTAAAATGAAATGCAACTTTGCCGGAAGAATGCGAAAGAAAATGATGTCGCTGAAGCATGTAACCGAGATCGCCATATCGATACTGGAAGGAACAATGAACAAAATGATGTCGCTGAAGATGACTTCGCGCTCGACCATCGATCGCTGCATCTCGCAAGACAAAGTCGTTGCAAATGTAATATGGCGATGTCGCGATCGATCATAAGCCATCAAGAGAATTCCATGTCGCGACATCAATCTGAGGTCGCATAGAACAAAGGAGTCGGGCCTTTTCTCGATTTTACTCCCAGCTGCCAATGTGGATTCGGCCCATTCATTTTTTTAGTATAAATAGACAGTTTTAGAATGGTAAAGCGCTTTTTTTTTTTCTTCTCACGACCTGCAAGGGAAAAAGAAGAGGAACTCATGTATATTATAGTAGTAGATTAGATTTTTATTTTTTTTTTAGTTTTCTTTAGTTTTGAATTCGCGAGCCGCAAGTAGACTAGTAGAGCCGATTTTTACTGCTTATTTTTCTTAAGTATTATCATCGAAATTCTATGAAATCTAGACAAATTTCTTGAATTCATTTCTTCTCATCTTTATCATAATTACAAAGTGGTCAGGCGTGGATCAAGATCTACTTCCTTAATTCCATGCAATAATCGTGAGCACTTAGCTGGATTTGATTTTACATTTAGTTACAATCTTTTCCCGCACACCCTTACGCAGAATTAATTAGGGGTTCGACACTTAATCTATACGTCTTTGTAATGATAAGTTCCCACAAGAGCACTCCAGCACTACCGAGGGATGTATCTTACTTTGATATCCAGGATGCCCTCTGTGTGACACAGAGATAGAGATTCCTGAGAGTTGAGAGCATTCTTTTATGGGTATAAAATTCGACTACCATTAATTAATCATTGAAGCTTTGAGAGTTCATTTTGGATAAATCCCCCATTCGCTCACATAATTGAATGGAGGTGTATTTAACAATATAAATAATCGTATATTCGCTTCGATCTAAGGGCACGCTCCAATCCCCCGTGTTAGCCAGATCCGATCAAGGGAAAGGGATAAATCCATAGGATCTGGAGGCTGGAAAAACCACCTGCATAGGAAATTTTATAAAACTGGTGAAGGTAAAGCAAAAGTTCTCACACAATGTGAAAGTCGGGTATGAAGTATTGAAAAAGAAAATACCTAGATCTTTGCAAGAGAATTTGGAATACAAAATAGTCAGTTTGATTCGACTTCGGAGAAGCAAGGATATCAAATCGCTGAATATGAGAAATCCAATTCCTACACTTGGCGTAAATCTTTGACAAAAAATCGTATCCATACATAAAATAGCTATGGTTTTAAGGTCGAATTGATCGTTTAACGTATTTCATTGATGGTTTTTCGTTTCTCACAGTAAACTGATTCTATTCATTCTTTTATATACAATTTATTTTTAGTCATTTACTTTCGTTTAGTTTAGTTTGAACATATTCAATGATATAGGATTTTTAAACTTTGTCGTTTTGATAAAACATTCATCATGAAGTTTTAAGGCCCAAATAGTATGGAAATTTTAGTAGTCAGTAGTTGATTCGCAATTCGCTATCAATCTCTGGGTGGAATGATAATTCAGCTTATATTCGCATTTACTACTTGTATGGCTCGTGCACTTGCAAAGTAGTTGGCAACTCGAACCCCTTAATTTTAATCTCTTAACATTTAGAGAAATTTATTTTAGCAAGCAACCATCCAAAGTGGATATGATATAAGAGAATTGTAAGGCTCTTATAGCTATGTTAATTTGAAGGGTTTTAGTCTATATAGAAAAAGGCAAACAAGTTTTTATGGTGCCGTTACCGGGGATTGAAAGAATTAATTAGATCAATATTCCGACGAAAGAAGGAAATACTAATTTGGACATTGTAAGAAAAGAACAAAAATAGTTTTGCAAGTAGTAGTTACACCAACCACTAATCTTTAACACGCCATGTTGAAAATATTTGTTTAGTTTGACTAATCCTATTAATCTGAGTATGCTTTGATTTTAGGAAAACCTTTAATGCATAGGAAACAGATTCTGACCTGATTCTAGTAGACACCAATTGGAGAACACTGTGAGCTTAAGAAAGACAAAAAAGCAGAAAATCAACCATGGTAGGATGAGATATGACCGTATTAAAGGAACAGAGGACAAGAATTTAAGGCTCCTTATTATCGACACAATGGAGGATTTTTGGAGGCCTATTATTCAGAAAGAGTATTCTTCAATCAGACAGCCTACTGTAGATGCAAACAATTTCGAACTTAAGCCAGCATTTATTACAATGGTTCAAAGAATATCACGATCGTCACCCCACGTAAGATCCAAAACTACCACCCTGGAAGACTTCTCAGGATGGCTAATACAGTGAAGCTGAATGGTGTAAGACCAGAGATGATAAAGTTGCATCTCTTCCCATTTTCCTTGAGAGATATCGCAGCCACATGGTATGAATCATTACCATATGGTTCTCTGATGGATACTGGGAAGAATTGCAGTTTACTATGTATTTTTTCCCTCTTCTCTCAGGTCAGAGAGAAGAAGAGAGATAATAGTATTCCAACAAGAAGAAGATGAGAGCCTATATGTAGCTTGGGAAAGATTTAAGAGGTTGCTGAAGAGGTGCCTAATGCATGGAATAGATCTGAAGACCCAGATGGACATAGTGTATCATGATCTAAATGATACATCTTAGGGTATTATAGATGCTTCATGCTGTGGAGAATTCAAACGAAAAAGTACTGAAGAGGCTAGAGATCTGATAGAAGACTTAGCAAAATGCAATATGAAAGCTCGATCTGAGTTTTCAAAAGGAAGCAGCAGAGGAAAAGTGGTCATGGAAACAGCAAGATGACAAAATATGGAAGTAAAGTTGATGCCATAATGGCTAGGACGGACAAACAAAGAGGAAGACGACACCAGTCATGAACAGAGCAAAGGAAAGAGAACTTATGAGAAGAAGTACTGATGTGCCAACCGAAGAAGATTCTTATGGTGTTGAGGAGGTTAAATAATGGAACGAAAGCAAAGCAAGCAGACATTTCAAACCAATCCTAAATCCTCCCACACATTACATCCAAAGACTGAGTAACCATGAGAATTTCAGACGTTGAGGGTACGATAGCCTGGTTGCAGGACAAGATCCCTCAACAAGGATATCCGCAACACTAAGGTTCCAAAGTAAAGAAGAATGGAGGGGAGGGTGAAAGTAGAAATGAATATCAGGGCCAGAGGAGGACCCAACCATTTGAAGAACAGATGTTGCGCTCACGGGGACAGCTATTACACCTTAGCGAACGTAAACTATCCGACTTGAAGCTTTCAAGTTCCGACACTAAATGTTTCAGAAAAATGCTAGTGCCTCACTGAAAAATTTAGAGACACAAGTAGGGCAACTGGCCCTGAATATGCCAAATCAAAGCAAGGGTACATTCCCTAGTGACACTTAGAAGAACCCAAAAGACTGCATGGCAATTCAATTAAGAAGTGGGAAGGATTTGAGCAGCAACAAGAAGACAGAAAGGAAAGAAGAGACTGAATCAGAGAAAGAAAATATTGAAAAGGAAGAAGAGAAGAACAGCCAGAGTGAGCAGATGAAAAGAAAGAATGACCAGAAAAAGAAGGAAGGAGTACCAGTTTATACACCTTCAATGCCATTTCCACAGAGACTTCAGAAGTCAAGAAGAGAATAACAGTTTTCTTAATTCTTAGATATTTTCAAGAAAATAGAAATAAATATCCCATTTGCAGAGGTGATCAGCCAAATGCCTCTTTATGCAAAATTTCTGAAGGAAATACTGAGCAAGAAAAGAAAGATAACTGAGGAGGGTATAGTTAACTTGACTGCTACTTGCAGTGCTATTATCCAACAAAAGCTCCCAACAAAGATGAATGACCTTGGTAGTTTCACCATTCCCTGCTCCATAGGGAAATATGAATTCAAGAAAGCTTTATGTGATTCTGGCGCAAGTATAATTTTGATGCCTCTATCAGTGGTGCAGAGACTAAGTTTGGGGGAACTTACACCAACAACAATTACATTGCAGATGGCTGATAGATCAATGGCACAACCAGAGGGCATTTTAGAAGATGTACTCATCAAGGTTGGGAAATTCATTTTCCCAGCGGATTTTGTTATTATGAAGATGGAAGAAGACACCCAAATTCCTTTGTTGCTAGGAAGACCTTTCTTAGCAACAGAGTCATTTCTGATAGATGTACGTAAATGTGTGAACTCGACACTCGTGAGTTGGAAATGAAGTGCCAGAACATTAATAGGAGTCCGGAACATCCTAAGGGTAGAGGCGCATAGCCAGGCTGGTCAGAAGAAACAAAAGCTCTCTCAATGATGAATTGAATTGATTGTATCATTCAACACTCTATCAATGAAATTGAGATGAATTTCACATCTTGAGAGCTTTGATTGTGAAGCATTTGCTCTTCAAACGTGTTTAATAAGGAAACAATCCTCGAGTATAAACGAAATAAATAAGATGAAATACAAATTAAAATGCAAAGAAACTAATGAGCAGAAACTAAGTATGGGCTAACATTGAAAGAATTCGTCTACTATTTAAAATATGAGTTTTTAGAACCATAAAAGAGAAACCAGCGGTCATATCACCGTGATTGACCGGGGCCAAGAATGTAAGTCAGCTGCACTCCGAAAATACAAAGAATGACGTGATGGTCAATCGAGGATCCTGGCGGTATCACCCTCCATTCGTATGCAATGTAACATTGCCGAAGATAAATGCAAAAACTTCTATTTAGCATCAAAGCGAGGTCAACTCCAAGATGAAAGAAGGTTTAAAAGAAGTTCTTGAACTAAGTTAAATGGCTGTTTTATATATGCTTATATCGATAGTTATCAGCGAGCCCAAAGGTACGTGGTTCCCAAGAAAGGTGGATTCACTGCGGATCGAATGAAAAGAATGAATCGATTCCTACAAGAACTGCGGACAAGATGGAGGGTGTGGCTGACTATAGAAAACAATTTTATCGCAATCCAGTGTATGATCATTTTCCCCTCGCCTTTAATATCGACGGATAGTCAAGCAGATACCCTCATTTTTGTTTTCGATGGATACTGATATAACTAAATTGCTATTGCACTAAGATCAGAGAAACCACTTTTACATGCCCATTTGGTACTTTTGCTTTTAGGAGAATGCCATTTAGTTTATGTAATGCTCCTAGTACCTTCCAAAAATGCATGATGTCTATATTTTCTGATCTAGCAAAAGAAGTTATGAAGATATTCATGGATGATTTTACAGTGTATGGATCCAGTTTTGAAAATGCCTGCATAACCTGGGGACAATACTTCAAAGGTGCAAGGACAAGAATCGTCAATTGGGAAAATGCCATTTTATGGTTACGTATGAATCGCTCGGGGCACATGATTTTCAAGTAGCCAGACTCGAGGTAGACCAGCAAAAGTTTCAATTATAAGAAAACCCACGCACCCACTACGCTCAAGGGAATCGAAGTTTCTTAGACAGGCCTTGATTTTATATAAGATTTATCATATATTTCTCAAAAATTGCTAAATCACTATGCAAGACGAAAGATACTAAGTTTTTATTTTCATGAATCCTACCTATAATGCATTGAAGCTGAAACCAAATCCAGACTTGTCAAGCTCCTATCACGGCAAAACTAGATTGGAAATCGTAGACTTTGAATCAGCGTGTGATGCTAGTGATTTAGCAGCGGGAGTTGTGTTGGTACGTAAAGATGAAAAAGTGTTCATACTGATCTACTATGCTACAAAACCTTAATGAAGTACAAGAAAATTACTCTACTAATTAAAAGGAGATGCTAGTACAGTATTTGTACGTGAAAATTCAGCCATACATTTTCGTGGGTCTCATGTCATATCCACACTGATCATGCAAAGAATTAAATATCTAATGGAAAATAAAGAAGCAAAGCCAAGATTGATCGATAGGTACTATTACTATGGAATTTGATCAGGAAATAAAAGACAAAAAGGAAGTTACAATGCATAGCCGATCACTTTTCAAGAGTAGAGAAACCTAATCGTATAAGAGGAAGGAAGAGAAATAATTTAAAATTTTCCGTATGAGCAATTGTTTCACTTGTCATTTAACACTCCTGTATGTCGATATTGTGAACTTCTTAGTCAGGAATATGCCACCTGCATCCGCCTACCAACAAAGAAAGAAGCTAAGGACCTATTGTGTAATACATCTGGGACGACTCCTTATCGCTTAAAAGGAGCTGACTACTATAAATTGATATGGTACTGCAAGGAGCAAAGTAAAATTTTACAAGAATGTCATGCATCACCATACGGGAGGACATTCAGCAGGAGAGCAAAACAACCCACAAATTTCTCCAAATGGATTTTACCGCCTACTATTTTTAAGGACTGCCAATGAGGTTATGATCAATGCCAAAGAATGGGTGACGTAAGAGCAAGGTACTTCTAGATGCCCCTACTGTTGTAAGGTATCCTAGTGGGTGCAATTATTTGATATATGGGAATGGATTTTATGGGTCCTTTTCCAGTTTCTTTTGGAAATATATACATACTCCTAGTCGACATATGTATCAAAATTTTTAGTAGGCAAAGCACTGTCCAAAGAACGTATGTCAACACAAATAAGGGTTTTTACAAAGAAAATATTCTACAGATTTGAGACACCCGTAACTATAATTGATGGAGGAAATATTTTTGAAAATAAGGTGCTTTGACAAACTCATGAGCGTATGGTATCAAACACATTATGAGTCATTATCATCCCTGTAAACAAATGGGCGTTTAAATTTCCAACAGGGAAATAAAGAAAATTCTAGAAAAGACTGTAAGTTCCAGTGATAAGAGATCGGGTTCGCTTGATGACGCACTATGGGCATACAAAGGATCGCTTAAAACTCCCATTGAATACTATGTCCCCATACGCACTTGGTTCTTTGGAAAACCTTGTCACCTACTCTCGAGCTAGAATATAAGGCCATGTGGGCCACCTTTCTTAATTTTGATTTTAAAGCCGTTAATAAAGATAGACTACTCCGCTTAAATGATCAGGTAAGAGTCGAGGAATTGCCTATGATCAAAAAGCTTACAATCTAAAAGGACAAAACAAAAACATTTATGAAGGATCAACGACTCGAGGGAGGAATTCAAAGTAGAGATCATGCCCTGCTATTCAACCCGCATCAAGACTCTTTCCAGGAAGTCAAGTTCAAATGGATGGACCATTTACAAAGGGTATCAAGCACACTAAGCCAAAGTACACACTTAGAACAAGAATCATGAGGAGTTCAAAGTTAATGGTAAGAGATTAAAGCATTATCTTGGGAAAAAGCAATCGGAAGATAAACCCTTAATTTGAATGGAATGAAAATTAATAAATGTAACAATGGCAAAGTTAGAAAAAGTCCAACTAAAGACTAAAAATGCGAAAGCAGCTATGGAAGGCAATCCACACCGCTTGTTTTAAATTTTTATTGTTTCATTTTACGCTGTTTAAAATTTTAATAGATTCTTGTAATTGTATTCTAGTGATGCAAGAGTAGTTAACCATATTTTTTTTAGTTTTACAGACAATGAAGATTGTGCAAAAAGGGAGAAAGATCAAGAATCAAACTTCAATCAAAGATAAGAGACCAAAAAGGCGCTTTTCTTCAGATTTGAATTTTTAAAATTAGTCTTGTTAATATAGCATGATTGGAAAGTTTGGGAATTTTTGCTTGTTTTGATGCTTAATTGTTAAATTGATGCATAATGGAAGGCTGAATTTTTGCAAATATATATTTAGCTGAATTTGTAGTTGTTTTGAATGGAAGTGAATAAATTGAAATTAAGCAGAAATTGAGTGCTTATGTTTTGGGTCGCACATTAATTCAAAAGTGGCAACCAAGAGTGCTGGATGAAAAAGCGGAAAAGAAGCCAAATAATGAAATGGAGGTCGCGAACCGAAATAGCGAGGACATAAAATTTTTACATTGCAACACCATTTTCCCTGTCAGACTACATTTTGTAGTCACAACCAAAAATTTTGATGCGGATTCAGAATAGTCCAAATAAATAAAGAAGGTTAAAATCTCTCATTTTGGGCGTCCAACAGTTAATAATAAAATTCATTAAAAATCATTAATTTAGAGGCCCAATAGTTAATGTCGCGACTCCCATAGTTTAATCATGACATTAAACCCAGTGTCTAGTCCACTTCAAATTCAACTAAACTACGATTCACCCAACCCTTTCAGTTTTGCAACATTCATTTAGAAATAAATGGTTATTAATGCAGAAACAGAAATTCATCTCTTGATTGAACCAATTTGTTTAGTATGCTCAGTTTCGAGGAGAATAATCAGAGGGAAGTTAATAAATTCAAGAAAAACAATCAAAATTCTCCCTCAAAGCCCGAAAACCTCAGTTGGAAAGATCAAAAGGGCAAGAATTCGAGGAACCTCGTTAAATCCATTCATTAAAAATTTGAAGAAAGAATAAATGACTTTTGTAATTTCCTTCTAAGAGACACCACTATAAAAGTGATGAGAACAAAGGAAATAAACGAAGAGAATGGAGAAAAGAAGAATAGGAGGAAAGAAGAGCTCAAAGTTATGAATTACTTAGTTTATGGAATGAATGAGCCTTAAAACAAACCAATCTCCATTCTTTATTCCATAAAACTTGGTGTAATCAAGAGAGGGTTTGATGGAAGGGAATTGGAAGCAAGGGCACTAAACCCACCAAACTTAGCTCCTTAAAGAAAAGGAAAGAATTCCTACTTCAAAACTTTGTTAACCGCCGAATCACTCTTGGAGTGAGCTCAAGGTCTGGTGAACCAAATTTTGAAGCAGGAGCTGCAACCTTCAAGGGGAAGAAATAGGATTTTAAATCAAGAAATAGAGAGTTTTTCTCGAATTTAGTTACAGTCTTATAAGCAGATTGTACAATATTGAAATGTTTTCATATTTGAATAAAATTTTTGTTGAATTACAAAATTGTTGTTCATGATATCTGAATTTTGTTTCTGTTTCATTTTATTTTCTGTTTAGGAATCAAATAAATAATTTCTTTCTCAAGAACAGAAATTTGGAAAGAATAAGGGCGTGAATGATTAAACTGAAATTAGAGTATTTGGTCGTGATTGCTTAAATTCGCTTTAGTTTGCAAAAATTGGAAAATTTGTTATTGCTGATGGAACAAAATACTTGGTTGAAATAGTGTAATTAAATAGTAAATAAATACAAGTCTTGAAGAAATAATACACTTAGGTCAACAAAACTTATGAAACTTTGACAGGAATTAGGAACATCTTATGGGAAATTTAGGATTGAAAGTCCATAGTCCTAGAACTTGTTCAATTATTGATTTGAGTAGAAATTCCAAGGTGAAAACAATCAACAAAGAAATGATAGAGGGCCATCCTTTTGGCAACTTTGAGCTTTTCTAAGTTTCACCCTCTCAAAATATGCTTTACATATTCTCTTAGTTCCTTGTTTTGAGCCAAATGTGTTTTTATTTCTTCGACAACAAAGAATTGAAACCGAAATTCCCTTCCTTGTAATAAACCTGCAGCAAACAAATTATCCAGTTTCAAGTTCAGAAAAGTTTAGTAGAAAGGAAGAAACAAGTTTGGGGGAATAATATTTCTAAATTTTGACAATGAAGGAGTTGAATAGCTTAAAGCATGGTTAGTGAAATATGAATAAGTTTCGTGGTCTTAGGTCATTTCCCTGAACAATTAAGCCTCAGAGGTGCAACTAGCACCCTAATGCCAACTGTATGGTAGTTGTTGTACCCAAAGTTCTCTAAGAGTGAATAGAAAGCCTAAGAAGACAAAAACATTGCACGGTCTCCAAATATAGAGAAAATAAAATCAAAAGAGTTCAAGAACAAAAAGGATCTGCCTGAATTAAGTACATATGGAAATTGAAATTCCATAAAAAGAATTCAAAAAGATTAATCAGGCTAAGATTGAGGAGAATCAGAAAGAACAAAGAATAAAAATGATGAAAGTTGGAGGCAACAAGTGTAGAGAAAATATGGAAACTGGGTAATTTACAACCTAAATTTTTCCTTATCTACCCAATTACCTAAGCCCAACATTACAAGCCTGAAAGACCTCATTGATTTCAAGGTTGAATTTACTCACATTAGCGAGATCAATATGAAAAACAAGCCTAAGGGACTTTGATAATCAATCTAAGAAAAACACCTTAAGATTAACTAAATTCAACATGAAGATGAAAATGATTGATGACTCAGACACACACACACAAGACTTGTTGAATAACCGTTTAAATATATTAGTTTATCAAGAATTTTGTGATAAGTATAATGTGCCTCGTTTGCATCAAAACTAAAATTTAAAATAATATTGGTATCTCTTAATTCCATATCAGAAGGTGGAATGAGAAAGACTATGGTATGAATCAGAAAAATGTCCTCAAAAATTTTCTAAGCTTATTTGTTTGAGGACAAACAATTCTTTCTTTCTTTACTTAGGGACAAGCAAAATTTTAAGTTTGGGGAAATTTGATGAGTCCAAAAACTCATTAGATTTTTAATCCATTTTTCTTAGTTTATTATGAAATAAATGTTGAATTGTTTGAAGAAAAGTGGATAATTGACTCAAATTTCATTTTCGCAAGAAAATACAATGTAAAACTCAAATTTTAGTAAATAATCGAAGAAATCGCCCGCAATGTATCTAAGGTCGCGACACCATTCTGAGGTCGCGACAGAAGCTTCAATTGGCACCCATTCCAGTCACGACATCAACAAATTTGGCTTTGAATAAGAAACTGAGACAAGAACAAGTGAAGTCGTGACTGAAAAAGCGAGGTTGCGGCAAAGAAGACGGGTCGAGACTCAAGGAAATAACCAATCAAGAAATCTATGTGGCGACATCACTTTTGATGATGCAGGACACCAAAGATATAACCACGTCATACACCACTGGGTTCATAAGCGATCCGTTTATAGCTACAAGAGAGTTCACTGCAAAAGAAAGAGGTCGTGAATCTAGTTTTTAAACATAAGGATCCAATCTGATGTCAGACATCACTATGAGGTCACACATAAAATTGATACATATGAAGGCAAGAATATCACAAATAATTGCGACTAAGAAATGAAGCCATTGAATACGAAGTTGTCATATAAACAAGAAAGTGGTTCAAACTCAAAATAGAGGTCGCAACTCGTTTCGGAAGAATGAAAGAAAATGATATCGCGATGTGTAACTGATATCGCGACATCGAGCACCGGGCGAACATCGGAACAAAATGATGTCACTTATTACGATTCTGGATGTCAATTAATCGATCAAGGCATCTGCAAGACAAAGTGGTTGCAACATAAGAAGATGATGTCGCGCCTGATCACGGCGCCACTAAGAGAATCTATGTCGGCGATCAATCCGAGGTCGCTGGTTACGTAAACGCTGAGTCGGGCCTTTTTTTTTGGATTTCCACCTGGAGCATTTTAGGATTCGGCCCAGATTCGTTTTTTTAGTATAAATAGATAGCTTTAGAATGGTAAAGCAGTTTTTTTCCTTCTTGACGACCTAGAAAAGGGAAAAGAAGAGGAACTCAGTGTATATTATATAGTAGATTAGATTTTTTTTTTTTTAGTTTTCTTTTTAGTTTTGAATCATGAGTCAAAGGCAGAGATGAAAGTAGCTGGATTTTTAGTTATGTTTATTTTTCACATATTATCGCTTAGAAATTTATGAAATCAGACAAATTTCTTGAATTCATTTTTCCTCATCTTTATTGTAATTATAAAGGGTTTGCATGTGATCGATACTCATTTCTTACCTCGCAATGCAAAGAATCAGAGCGCAGCCTCACTGGATTTGGATTTACATTTAGTTACGCACTTTTCCGCACAATTTACGAGAATTAATTGGGGTTTATTTTCACTTAATTCCAAGGTCGCTTGTAATGGATAGTTCCCAATAGTAGTACTCTAGTATCGCCGAGGGGATGTATCTTACTCGATATCCGTGGATGCCTTCACGTGAGACATGTAGACGAGATTCCTCGAGAGTCGAGAGCATTTTTATGGGTATGTTAGCCACTCATTGACGAATCGCTCACTCTCCGAGAGTTCATTTTGATAAATCCTTTGCCCGCTTCATAATTGAAGTTGGAGGGAAGTGTATTTAACAATATAAATTAATCAAAGAGTTCGCCGATCTAAGGGCACGCTCCAACTCCTATGTTAGCTTAGATCCGATCAGGGAAAGCGGATAAATCCATAGATCTCCGAGGTTGAGCAACCACCATGGTGGAATTTTATAAAATCCCGAAGGTAAAGCAAAAGTTCTCACACAACGTGAAATGGGTATGAAGTATTGAAAAAGAAAAATACCTATATTCAAGAGAATTTGAATACAGTAGTCAGGTTTGATATTGACTGAGAGTAAGCAAGGATATCAAATCGCTGGAATAGGAGAAATCCAATTCCTACTGCTGACTTATGTAAATTCCCGGCCAAAATCAGATCTATACATAAAATTAAGCAATGAAGTTTTAGGCCGAATCGAATCAAGCTTCACGTGTTTCCATTGATGGTTTTCTGCTTTCTCACGTAAAGAACTCGATTCTATTCATTCTCTGAGTATACAATTTATTTGGGGCATTTACTTTCGTTTAGCTATTTTTGAACATATTCATTGATATAGGATTTTTAAACTTTGTCGTTTTGATAAAACATTCATTGTGAGTTTTGCGTCCAAATAGTATGAAATTTTAAGAGGTCAGTAGCTTCGACCGCACTCCGCTATCAATCTATGTGTGGAATGATAATTCCTGACTTACATCCGTATTTACTACTTGTATGGTCTGCACTGCAAAGGTCACAGACCGAAACCCTTAATTTTAATCCTTAACATTTAGAGAAATTTATTTTAGCAAGCAAACTCATTCAAAGTGACATGGATATAAGAGAATTGTAAGGCTCTTATAGCTATGTTAATTTGAAGGGTTTTAGTCTACATAGAAAAAGGCAAACACTCATGCACAATACAGCGAGTCTTCACTGACTCCAACCACACAATGCAATGTCAATGTGTGATAAAATCCTTCATTGATGGATTATATATGTAAAACCCGTGAAAATTTGAAAAAAAATTCAAATTTTGCAAAAAGGGGCAAAATGGTAATTTGACGGAATAGTCCAAGAAAAAAAATGGGATTTTTATAGATTCATACGATTTAAACGTGGATCACACCGTTGGAATCGTCTCGTGAAATCTAGCACCCCAATCGAATTTCGTCAAATTCCGAGATTGTAGGAATTTTTTTCAAGAAAACTAGGAGACGGATGAATAGAGGTGCCAAATGGCACCAGGGGAGGGTGACACATGGCATGCCAGGTGTCACACCTGGGCATGTCGCATGTCGAGGAGGAGAGGACATGTGGGCGGGGGCGCGATTCACCCCCACCGACATCAAAGATACAACTTACAAAAAGAAAGAAAAGATAACAAATAAATGCACCACAAAGGAAGAAAGGAAAGGGAGGAGGGAGAAAGAGGGCGTGGGAAAATCCAAGGAGGACGTCAAGGCTGAGATAAGCAGGCCAGCTGGATCGGGCCAAGAAGGGGAGAAGAACATAAAAGAAGAGATAGGAAAAGAAAGAGAGAAAAGAAAGGAAGGGAAGAAAGGAAAGGAAAGAAAGAAAAAAGCCAATAATAACAAGAGAGAAATTGAATGGAAACTAAACTAGCTGGCCATGTAGTGGTCGAACCTGCATAGGCTCCTGAATGGAATTGAGTCAGCCAGACGATCTGCGCCACAGTAGGTGATCCCGAAATCAACAAATTTGTATCCTAAGTTCCTCCTAATGGCCGTGAATCGCCGCTGCAAGATAGCGGTCAGTCGAACACGGGATGTAGCTCTCTTCAGACATATGATTTGTATAAGCCAAAATGGTACCTGTCTGATTTTTGGCGCGGGGTAAAAACAAGGAGGATGATGTTTGGAAAACTGGAAATTTAAATAAAAATAAAATTAAAAAGAAGTCTCCTTGAAGTGTTTCGCCATCGGATTCTGTGTTCAAAGTTCACCGAGGGTCCCTGTGTTTATTTCCTTTTCAAGGCTGGGGAAAATGACCTATAGTCATTTCCCGAACCGGATCTTCATTTAGCTTTTAAAAACTAAACCCTATGATTTTCCCTTTTGAAAGATGGCATTTAACGAACATTCATGGTCCCATAAAGTAAAATCCTACCTCCTGGACTCATCTTACATTAACAAATAGGAGGCAACTAATGAATATCACTGGATATAGTATTAAGCATCCAATGAACCCTAAAAGATTGCAAAATACTGGTCGATCAAGATACCAAGAGATTTGAACCCAGAGCGATGTTAGGAGCAAATGCCCAAAATGTGTGTGCGTGTTAAGAAACAGAGACTGGGTCAGCTACCTTCGTAGCCCGCCCAACAGCCTTCTGCTTCAAGGAGGAAGGGCCTTAGACAAACATCTTCTGAGTTGTCATCCTCAGAGGGGTGTTTGGCAGCCGAGAAAAGGGGGGAAAATGAGGGAAAATGGAAAACTGGAGAAAAACGGGGCCGAAAGCTTGTGCCCTAAAATTTTATTGGTTAAGTTCTCCAACAGTGCATGTCTTGGGGGCCTTATAGCCAAACCCCTTTACAAATTACAAAAAAAAAACCAAAGCTAAAAGCTAATACAGGGGACAAATTTGGAAGAAAATCAAAAAGGGAACAAAAGGCAAAAACAGGCAGCAGGATGTCAAATGCGAACAGTGGCAGTGGCAGGATGGTAAATAGTGCCGCAGGAAGCCAATTTTAGCCGTCTAATTTCTTGTATTTTCTTTCTTTCTTTCCTTCTAGCTCCCGACCAGACATTTTGAGCTTGACTCCTAATTCTTCGCGGCTTGGATCGACTCAACACCGACATAAATCGTGATGCGAAAACTGAAAATTTGCCATAAAATGCGACAAGAGACCACAGTGACCTAATGTAAATTGGTTAATTAGAATGATTAGTATACAAAAAAGACTCAAAACCTATAATAAATAGGGGTTCAAAATAGACTCAGGCACTAATCACACCTCAAAATTTCACACATATCAAGCAGTTCCTTAGCAAATGAAAGAAAGAGTATACAACGATAACAAAATAATGGTCACAAAATTATATTTCAAAAAGGTTAGAATGAGTACGCCTAACCCTAAGTAAGAATCATCAAAGTCGCGGTCCAATAATCGTCATGAGAGAATGAATGCTATACAAAATTGAGTATTAAAAGAGTCTCCTTCCTTGGTGAATCAACCAGAACTTCACCACCAAAATCTCTAAGGTTACTGATCACCAACAATAAACTCGCAAACCGTACTCTCCCCCAACCTAGCTACTACCACGACCTAGCATGCTAACTAACCTAAACAGATCAGACCCACCTCTATTCCACAATTCTTTGTGTTGGTAGGTGCAATAGTCGAGGAACTCAATTTCACCAAAGTCCATGGAATCCGGATCTACCGATGACTCCCAACCAATTCGCGGATTAGGTACCAAGTCATAAGGATCTTCTTAATCACAACCTACTGTGTTTCACCCCTGACTAATGATTTCCTCTCGAGACTCCAGCACCTACAACTTGCCTCAACTCCACCTATCCACCCATGTGTAGCGAGCACTAAGTCGGAAAATTCTAAACTGCTGAAGGCTTAGTAGTACCTGCTTCAAAGACTTTCGCCATATACCCCTCGAACCGTGCTCGGGTTTCAAGGCAAAGCATTGCAATATTTATTCTTTTTCTTTTCTTTTTCTTTTATTTTTCTTTTCTTTTTCTCTTTTTCTATTTTTTTTTTTCGAAGACGCATTGGCCTTCTTTCCACATGGGTCCTTAACCTATTAAAGGGGGTCAATGAAACCAGGTTAGGGTTATGCAAGGTAGCGGAGGCTGCGCTTTTTCAGCCTATCATTGAAACTCTTATTGTACCAGGTGTGGTTAAAGCAAAGGTGGAAGAAAATGTCGAAATCAATAAGAATTCAAATAATCATTCACTAACCAAGATGTGAACCAATCTAGCATCAATGTAATTTGACAAAGTTTAAATTTTCCAAACTTATGCAAAACCACAAAAAATTTTGATTGCAAAATGGGTCCGGATTTTGAAAAAGTAAGATGTATGGTATAACAGCTTTATAAAAAGGGAACCCAACAAGCCACTGAACATCACAAAATGGGCTTGCACAAAATAGTAAAAAAGAATAAATACAAAAGTCACTTCCTTCGATAACTCACCCCACAACCCAAACATTTCGGTGTCCGAAATGGGGCTCGGATTGGAAAATTAGAGAAGGAAGTGTTACCTCCCTTTGATAGATGATCATTTCTGACAGAGATTCTGCAGTTTTCCATCGACATCTTATTCACTTTGCCGCTTCAAATAAACAAGTTGCAGGTTAAAAGAGAAAAAGTTGACCGCTTGGAGCATTTTGAAAATTACACAGTCATAAAATTCTAAAATGTTCTTTCCGCCATATTTGATTCTACATTCTCTAAGCCTAATCCGCATTCAGAACGCCTAAAAACGGAGTTCTGATGAAAAGTTATGGGCAAACAAAATTTGGAGTGCAAAAAGTGGGGCCTGATATGAAAATCAGCCATTGTAAATTCTCGCTACTAAATAACATCATAAGGCGGTTTTTTTTTAAACATCAACAAAATAATTAATAAAAAATAAAAATAAACTAAAATAATAAAAAATATAAAAATATTTTTTTAAGAGACAATATTATATATATATATATATATAAAATAAAATAAAATAAAAATTTTTGAATAAAAATAATATATATATATATATATATATATATAAAACGCTTTTTTAATATATAAAATATAAAATAAATAATTTAAAAAAATTTAAAATGGAACACTGTTGATTGTTTCTGGGCGTTTAGAGGAAAACAAGAGGTTTTTCGCCAAATTAGCCAAATTTCGCTAGCAAGTGGGTGAAAATTTTGATTTCACACACTGTGAAATTTTCGCAATGAGTTATAAATTTCGCTTTATGCCAACGAAATTGCCCGTCGTCTCCCGGCCTTCATTCCAAAATTCTTCAAAATCACTTAAATGCAAAAATTAACACAAGAAAAATTAGGAAAATTGCGTAATTAAAGATAAATTAATTCAAACACAACACCAACTAAAAATTAGAGAAAATCTAAGAAGAAAATTGATGAAATCAAAATAAAATACCGATAAAATAAAAGGTTATAATTGAAACAAAAAGCTGGGACCGTTCTCAAACCACTTCCCTTTCGTTTTCGAGGTCGCATTTAACTAGCGAGTTTAAATACCGAGGTTCGTGCTCCAACAACCTGGCATCGCCAACCATCGCGGCTATGCGACATGAGCGGTCGCCAATTTTTCTTCGGCGCGTGGTGCCAAATAATCCGAAAGCAATGGCCACTAATCTCTTTGAAGTTTTTCAAGATAGGCAAGATGTATTCTTTTCGCAGGCGCCAGTGGGTTTTAGGTTGGGATTAGATGCAGGTGAGGGCGGTGATATAGATTTGGTCAAGTGGAGGCCACCGCAAAGGGCATTTGGTGCTCCTAGTGATTCGTGCCATGGTAGTAAGTGGAGCGAATCAACAAAATTTGTATCCGCAGTCTCCTACCGCCGTATCAAGCCACTGCAAAGATAAATGGCTCAGTAGCCTCCAACACGTGGATGGGTTTTCTTCGTACAAATGATTTGAATGAAATCAAACCGGTGAATTAAATTTGATTTTGGGAATCGGTTAAAATGTGGAAGTGGATGGTCGGTAACCTGAAACAAAAATATACAGTGGCCACAAAAGAATTCTCGGGGCGCCGCCACCGAAGCTTAAGATCCTAGGCTAACCGAGGTCCCCGGCACTTCCTCGCTATGACATGCAACCTATAGTCCATGGCATAACCGATCTATGTTTAACTGAAGCAACCTCACCCTTGAAACAACTCCTATTCAGTCAACACAGTAACCTACGCCATGCCCCTTTACCGCTTGAAACCCTAACATTCAATATCATCTCGTAGGGTCAGAAGACCATCTAAAGAACCGCCGCATTTCAATCGGACATGCACCGGATCCTAGCGCATGGAGAGTATCGCCAAATCAATAACATCAAATGCTATTCAACCATCCAGAACGAGAAACCCGTGTAAGATCTAAATATCATTTCGTAAAAGGCCTCAAAGATCTATCGAAGAACCATGCATTTCTCATCAATATGCACCGGGTCCTAAAGCATGAGAGTATCAAGCCAACTTAATGATGATTCAATGTTATTCAACTATCGGGCTTTGAAACCCTAACCCTTAACTACCTCGTGGCTCAGAAGGGCGTCCAATGGATATTAGTGTATCTAAAGCTAAGTATACACTAAACTCCCAAAGCTTGCTGGCATTGGCCAAGGAAAGTAAATCAAAAAGCTTAAAACCTAGAGTTTAAAATTTGGGGGACCAAATGATAAAAACTCGTCGCTTAAAAGTGGGGAACCACCATAGCCTTTAAGATCTCAAATTCTCAAAGCAGCCTTTTACTTCTCAAGAAGGAAGTGGTTTTAGCCGCCATCCTCCAAGTTGTCACTCTTGGAGGGTGTTCGGGCAACCAAGAAAGGGAGAGAAAGAAGAGAGAGAAGAGAGAAAACTGAAAAGAAAATGAAAGCTACGCAAGATATTTACTAAAAGATTAAAGTTAGGGTTACAAACTTATAAGGTGGCTTATATAGCCAACCCAAATGTGTGAAAATACAAGAAAGCCTAACAACTTGGCTAAGTTAAAGGACAAGAGAGTAATACACCAAAAAATTGAAGTTCGCCAGACACTATAAAAAAGCGATGATACAGTAAATTTCTCGTATGAGACAAAATTTCGCTTAGGTAGCTTAAATCACTCAAGAGATAGCTTAAAATGCAAAATTTCATTAGGGCAAATGCAGGATTTGTTATTAGCTAAATTTCACTAGCTTAGCAAAATTTATGTGAGTAAATAAATGTGTTTTTTCTAGGAACAAGGCTTTAGGCTAAATTTCTGTCTAGCGAAAATTGCCACTCAATTAAGCCACAATTCATAAACCCGCGAAATGCAAGGGATCCCCTACACATCGTCTCCATTGCTTCCCGCATCCTCTGCATTTTGCTCCTCGGCTCACTTTCTTCTATTTTCTTCTCTTCTTTCCTCTTAACATCTATGATATGCTGAGTTTTACTAGAATTCTTCGTGGTTTGGATCGATCAATAAATATATGCAACTATTAGCTCGTGAAAATCGCAAAATTTGCCACAAAATGCGATCATTAGAATAATAGGGACCTTAATGTGTACTGGAAAGACTAGTTATGATTAGTACAAAAAGTTAACAAAACCTATGTAATAAATAGGTCCAAAGTAGCACTTGGGCACTAATCACTGGCAAAGGGCGGGAAGGTTCACCCCGTGGACCGTTGAAGGACATTCTTTTTGGGCACTTCCACTGCTTTTGTTTCACTGCCCTCGTGAGTTATAAAGGGAAGGATGTCTTCTTTCTTCTCCCTTGGAAAAACAACAGCACACGTATCTGAGGATTCAAACAATGCTTTAGATAATTCAATAAAATCCTCTATAAGCTCCTCGTGTGGCTTTGTTGACGCCTGCCTTCCTACCATGGTGTCACTTTGGCACTTTTCTCCGTGGACACCGTCGCCGATTGATTAAGTCTTCAAAGGAATCTTGCAAAGTTGTCCCATTTATGCTCATACTATTTTTCACCCCATTTATTTCTTGCTCAAATTATCTTCCCACGTTGACAATTTTCTTATTCGAACGGGCATTAATCTCCTTATTCTCTCTTCCACAAAGTCATCCACCATCCTAAGGTCCAAAATGGCTTGTTCAAAATTGAGGGATCGACCGTGGTGGCTGAGGATCGAGGGTCAAGCATAAACGGGGGTTCAGGAGGAGTATATTGTGGAGGCTCCTGTTCTATGAGGAATTGGTGTGACCCACCTAACTATGCTGTAAGCACTGCCATAAGGCGAACCCATCCATTGGTTTCTATAGTCCTCATGGACCTATATTCACTGGGTTCCTCTCCACGTGTCAGCCGACTTTGCCATGACTGGTTTATGTAATCCCTCATGTATTATTATATGAACTTAAATTTCCTCGCCACATGTCGACCATACCGTCCCTGCTCCATTCGGATTCAAATTCAACCTTGATTGAGAAACTCAATCCTGATCGAATTCTCTACAAAGGAAGACAGATACACCAACAACAATCCTGTAGCACTATTTTTTTTTTTTTCGAAATAAAAATACAATAAAATAAAAAAATGACAATGAAATACAAAAGAAATTCACAAAAACATGTGATGAGGATCATAAGTGTTCCACAAATATTAAATGCACTTAGGGCACCATCCTCAAGAACGGGCGCCATTTGATTTGTACTACAAGAGGGTGATCCTGACCAACAAATTTATCCGAGTCTTCTCCCACGCCGTGAGTCAAGCCACCGCAAAGATAGCCATTTCAGTGGTCGAACACTGGATGGGTTTTTTTTCGTACAAATGATTTAAGTTAAGTCAAAAATGGTGAATTTGGTTTGGATTTTAAGGTGGGGGTAAAAACAGTGAGGGATGATGTTTGGAAAACTGAAATTTAAATAAAATAAAATTAAAAAGTCTCCTCAAGTGCCTGCCACCGATTCTGGGTTCTGTGTTCATCGAGGGGTCCCATTTCTCGTGTCAGGGGAAAATGACCTATAGTCATTTCCCGAACCGGATCTTCATTTAGCTTTTAAAAACTAAACCCTATGATTTTCCCTTTTGAAAGATGGCATTTAACAAACATTCATGGTCCCATACAGTGAAAACCTACCTCCCGGACTCATGTTACATTAACAAATAGAAGGCAACTAATGAATATCACTGGATCTAGTATTAAGCATCCAATGAACCCTAAAAGATTGCCAAATACTGGTCGATCAAGATGCACTTAAGAGATTTGAACCTAGAGTGAAGGTTATGAGCAAACGCCCAAAAATGTGCGAAGAAACAGAGGACCTACCAGCTACCTTCTCGTAGCCCGCCCAACACCCTTTGCTTCAAGGAGGAGGCCTTAGCCAAACATCTTCCCGGAGTTGTCATCCTCGCAGGGTGTTTGGCGCCGAGAAAAGGGGGGAACGAGAAAATGGAAAACTGGAGAAAACGGGGAAGTCAAAGCCAGTTCTAAAATTTTATTGGTTAAGCCCAACAAGGTATGTCTTCGTGGGGCCTTATAGCCAAACCCTTACAAATTACCAAAAAACCAAAGCTAAAAGCTAATACAAGGGACAAATTTGGAAGAAAATCAAAAATGGAACAAAAGGCAAATCGGGCAAGCGATGTCGAATGCAATGCTGGCAAGGGCGGATGGTAATAGTGCCGCAGGAAGCCAATTTTTTAGCTGCTCTAATTTCCTTGTATTTTCTTCTCTTCTTTCCTTCTAGTCTCTGATTTGTAATGCTGAGTTTGACTCGAATTCTTCAGCTTTGGATCGACCTAACATTTTCGCATAAATCGTGACAAAACCGCAAAATTTGCCATAAAATGCGATCAAGAGGAATCACGGTGGACCTTAATGTGTAAATTGGGTTAATTAGAATGATTAGTACACAAAAAGCACTCAAAACCTATAATAAATAGGGTTCAAAATAGCACTTTTTGGGCACTAATCAGAGAAGTAGGTGTCTTCCTACCTTGGTTTTATTCTACACCTAGGGACAGCGTAATGGCCTATAGGTTTCGCCTGTTCACTGCGCACCTTTTCAGAGGATGTGTGTGATCAGGGGGATGGCTTCCGTGACCGAGACATATGAGTTCTTGGGACCATCGAGGTCAAGCACGACATCCCAAAACTGAGCAAATCTAGGTAGAATGGAAAATGGGGGGTACCTGAATTTTTGCACCACCTCCAAGAATAGGCAAGGTTAACTCGACGACCATAACTTTCTTCCCTAATCCAAACTCATCTACTGTCTTAGACTCTAGGAAAGCTCGTGAAATCTAGAATTTAATAAAATGAAGTTCTTAGCTAAAACATGGGCTGAAAAGTAGGCTAGGTCATGGAAGGTTGTGAAAGGGTCTGTTTTGGTTTCTAGAAGTTCTGTTTTTAGAATCGGGTTGTATTTGAAGTGCTCGAGGCTGCATATGGCTGGAACAGGAAATTGCGTGATGAATTTTTGGAGATATTTACAAAATCTAGAATTTCTGGACTAAGTCTAGATTTTTCCGAGGCTAAGTATGGCTAGACTTATGGCCGGGAATGGCTAATGTGCAATGTTTTTGTGTTTTATTGCTAGAAATTTAATAACATGCTAAATATGTGTATGATATGTTAATATATGTGTATTTAAATGTATTAACATGAATGGATATGAATTGTATTTGTTTACATGGTACTTGGCATGAACTACGATTGAGTAGAATGTTCCATGTAGTGTGCATCATACATGTAACATGAGAACATGCGCAGCATTAGCACGCATGGCGTGCCACCCGACATCGATTATATCGGTGGGTGTGCATAGGTATAGTCATCAATCATCATTGTTGATGAATGGGTAAGTGAGTTCGTACTTTAGATGACATCCAATAGATGCCTCACGGTTTCAAGCATAGAAAGAAATATTAATAATGTGTGTTGGGCAAAGAAAGAAAGGACTGTTACCCCCCTCAGGTGAAAATCTTGGAACATAGGTTAGACAGAGTATCCATCAGTTAAAGCCCATAAAAATGTTGAAATGTGTAAGAGACCTGCGATGTGATCCAAAAAGTTCTGTTGACCAAAGAGACACACTATATTTTTACATTTATCACATAGACTTCGGGTTGTGTGATGCGAGTCGATCGATCGAGATTGGCCGCCTCACACTGACGGGTAATGGAGCCTGTGAGGGCTAGGGTACACGGGCATGATGATTCAGTCTCATTCGTAGACATGTGTTCAGATTGGGTGTGTGTTTGTTTCAGGCGACTATCAGATGTACACTTAGGTGGAGAGTAACCCTTGATGGAGACATTCATTACTGGGCTTTGCTCACCCAGTTGTGGGACCCCCCTTTCAAGTACAGGTCCAATGTAGGTGGTTGACTCGCATATGAGACCGCATATGGGATGAGAGCTGGATGCGACTTTGTTTTGTTTTGTTTTTATCTTGTATTATATTCTAGCAGAACCAAAACATGTACACCTTTTGGTATCAAAGGGAATGTAAAGAGACTGTTGATTATAGTCTATTATATATTCTTGTATATTGTGAATTAAATACGCAGGAATGGGTCTCAATATATAAGGCATATCAGTGTGATATCGGGACACCCAATATCCACAGGTTTATGCGGGTTGACGGGTTGTCAACAGGAACCCCGGGAATTTGGGGCGTCACAGCTTGGTATCAAAACCTAGGTATGCAATTACCTAAGGCTTGTTAGGTGGGCTTCAGACACGCAGCTACTAAGATAGAGCTCGGGCATTGAATAAGCATGTAGCTTGGTGTTCGTACATGCAATCATAGCTTGCGTTAGAGATTTTGTTTGTGATTACCTAGTGCTCAAGAATTGATATCAATGTCACACTGTATTCGGGTCAGTATGTGGAATACCTAGGATTAGTGGGCATGAGGTTAGAACACAGCATCGTGCGCATTGATTGTTTGTGTGTTATGATATGTTCCATAGGAGATGTATTGTATTTGTGAATATATGCATGATAGAACATATATAGAGAACACTAAGTTAGCGAACATAACCTTAGGGGTTCGGAAAACAAATGAGCATGAGAACGCATGAATGGTTATTTATTAGTGTTTGGAATTATGCACCACTAATGTGATAAATGAAAAGAAGAAGAATCTCAAATTGTTATCTTAACTTGTATATATGGAAAGTCGAGGGCGTCGACGCAGAGGTTGGGTCTACGTGGTAAGAGGACTAACGCCTGCTTTGATCATTGTGCATTTGTGGGAGGCGATGACGTATTTACCACCATTTCACAGGCTAGTGTAGTTGGCGGTTAGGGAGGGTGCTTCGTCTATTTCGTATGCTGAAATTATTCCCAAGCGTAGGAACTGAGGTCGTCAAGCATTATATTACTATGGAAGTCCACAGGTCATTTCCACAGGGAGTGGTTTCCTAGGTGATTGATTCGTACCACAGTAGGGTGATCCGAAATCAACAAAATTTGTATCCTAAATTCCTCCTACTTTCGTAGTAAAGCTACTACAGTATAGCGGTTCTAGGGTTAAACTGTGTGGATGGTTTTCTTGCACAAATGATTCATAGTTGATTTAAAATGGTGAATTTCAATTTGGATTTTAAGGTTTTGTGAAACAAGGCTAAGGGGCGGGCAGGTATTGAAATAAAAATGGAGAAAAATAAGAAAAATAATAAAAGAGGTCTCCTTTAAGTATCAGGATACTAGGCTTAGAATCCTAAGGCAACTGAGGGTTTCCGGGGTAATTTCCTCATGTTGGGGAGGATAACCTATAGTCATCTCCCGAACCGGATCTTCATTTAGCTATAAAACCTAACCCAAAATATTTATCCTTTTGAAAAATGGCATCTATTAGCCACGCTGGTCATCACAAGAAGAATAAGTCTCCTGGACTCCCCTTTCAATGGGTCATAGAGGGTAACTAATGAATCTCAGTGGATCTAACAATAAGCATCCACTTAACCCTAAAAGTTTACCAAATAATAGTCATTCAAGGAGATTCGAATGGATAAAAACCTACAGTTAGAAAGGGAACATAGTGACGGCAATGGATACATGCGTGAAGAACAGGGGACCTCTAGTAGCCTTCAGATCTGGGCCCAACAACCTTCTGCTTCAAGGAGGAACAGGTTTTAGCCAACCATCCTCCGAGTTGTCATCCTTGGAGGATGTTTGGATGCCCAGAAAATGAAAAAGAAAATGAAAGAAAGTGAGAGAAAGGAGAAGAAGCAGGAAAACGGGAGAGCTTGAAGCTTATTCCCAAAATTTATTGTCGAATTGATTGATTCCAAGTTGATACAGACTGAGGCTTATTGATTCGTGCCACAGTAGGGTGATTTGGAATCAACAATATTTGTATCCTACCCTCATAACAAGCAGTCAAGCTACTATAGTATACGTTCTAGGTCGAACATGTGGCCGGGTTTTCATCTACAAATGATTTGTATCATGATTCAAACAAGGCAGGCTTAATGGATTTTTGGATTTGCATTGAAAAGTGTGGGTGTTGTTGTCACTAGGTTAATTGACAGCAGTTTAAAACAAGATGTGAAAGAGAGACCTTGAAGGCTTGGATAACTAGATTGGTATACTGAGGTTATAAAGGTGTCCTCTGGTTATTTCCTCTCGTTGGGGAGGATGACCTATAGTAATCTCCCGAACCGGATCTTAATTTAGCTATAAAACCTAACCCAAAATATTTATCCTTTTGAAAAATGGCATCTATCGCCATCGCTGGTTACCGACGCTGAAGAATAAGTCTTCTCGATTCCCTTTCAATGGGCCATGAGAGAGTTCTGACTGAATCCACAGCTTTGATTCAATAATAAGCATCCACCGAACCCTAAAAGCTTACTAAATAATAGTCATTCAAGGAGATTGAATGAATAAAAACCCACGCTAGAAAGGGAACACACAAAGGATGGCAAAGGATACCCTGCGTGAAGAAATCGTGGGACCTCCAATAGCCTTTAGATCTCTCGTCTGTCAGCCAGACCTCGACACTGACAATTTCCTCCAGATTTCCTGTGGTCCCGCTTAGCGAAGTCCCACCAGACAATCCCTAGGGAACATCTAATGAAACCGTACTTTAAGAAAGAAAGTAAACACATGACTAATATAATACCTCAAATATATATAAAATCCATAATGTACCAACCACAACCGACCTATCTTATCAGAGGTCATAACCACAAACACACATAATAAAGACTCATATGAGTTCAATGCTAAGATCAAAGCATTCTAAGAGTGTTTGCGAATTTAGGGGTACAAATGAAAATACATAAGTCCAACAAAATAAAGACAGATAGATAAGATAGAGTACTGCAGTTGTCGCAGAAAGAGTGATGTAGAAGCTGACGCGAGGTAGGTCTCTACAAACTGCCTGGACCTAGGGAATGGATTTAAAACAATAAAACGTGAGATAATAAATCTTAGTGAGTGGCATAATTTATAAGGAAAATAATGTTTTCATTTCCGAAATTTCCTTCTTTCAAGACCTCACGTACATTCTTTTGCAAGGTTCCCCGTTTAAGATCATTTCACAAAACCAAAACTTATACCATGCCAACAATATGAGATTCATGCTGAAAAATTTAACCGAAATTTTTATTAAGAAAATTATAACCTGATTTTATTCACACCATCAAAATTGAGCATGAATTATATAAACATAATGTCGTAAGAATGATCATGAAATACAATAACCATAAATATTTAAGTGGTTATAGCTTACTCAGAAACCAACAATGTACCACACCATAGAAACCAACGATGTACCATACCATATAACCAACTGATAAATATATCATATAAACCAACTGGCGCACCATACTTAAGAAAATTCCATCATAAACCGGCACCCGACTTAACCACTCCCAACATCGAAGGTGTCGGGTAATAATATCGATGAAACCGTCAGAACCCGACTCTCACTACCGTGTGGAAATATATAACCGTTGGATAAAACCAACCTCACGACCGTGGAAATAACATATACCGTTGGATGAAACCAACCTCACGACATCGTGGCAAACCCAGTGCACTAACTGTTGGATGAAACCAACCTCACGACACCGTGGCAAACCCAGTGCACTGTAATATACATACTGAGTCGAACCCCTGGTACTATATGGTATATCAATTTATAACAACTAACACGATATCCTTATTCACATATACTTCTTAACGTGACATCAGACATTATAAACGGTAATTTATAAATTTAGTTTCAACCACTCAATCAAATATATTGATGAATTTCAATTCATCAATTCATGCCGAAATCGAGAAATACCACAATGAAATATTCACCATAACCAATTTTAAGCACGTAAACTTTGACAATATTTAACATGCTTAAACCATAAATTAATTTCAAAATCCATTTTTTTAAATCAATAATTTTAAAAGTGGTTTAAAACCTCAATCCATGTACCACAATATTTGAATACCAAAAATTTATCCATGAACTCAGTAAAATTTCCAAATATTTAAAATGTTGACAAAATTCACATGAAATGATAACTTGTTTATATAAAAACAAATAATTATTTTTATGCATAACCGACCATTCGATCAAATAATATATATATAACATAATTAACAATAATTATATATCATAATAATACCCCAAAGCATTTAAAACATATAAATCACTACGTAATTACGTATGCTCGCCCCGTTCCCAAGTAGATCGTATCCAAAGCTAGCGTGATTGCCTATAATATAATAAAAATACCATTTAGGCTCCAATAACTTAAACAAAGACATTGGAATGCCCCAAATGTCTTAAAATTATTTTTAGAACTATGAAATTATCTAAATTGGACTCCGACAGGTCCAATTATAATGTGTTTTATCAATTCTAAGATCAAAATTAGGCCACCCGGGAGGCGTATTTTTCAATCGAACTCTAATAAATCATAAAAATATCCAATTTCACTAATCCAACTTAAATTTTGCCTAATTTGACCCATTAGTGTCCAATTTCGGTCCAAACATTTTCTGTAATTACCATAAATGACCCAAAAATGGAAAACTAATGAAACGACGTCCAAAATTTACAAACTTTATATCAACGGAAAGCCCAAGAGACCAGGAACACATCAGTACCCTTACGTTGGTCCAAATGTTGCTGTGGTGGCCGAAAAACTAGATCCAACCATTGACCAAAATTGTTTTCGTCGTATCTTTCAAACGGTGATGAATCTGGAGAAAAGGACCACGAGAATGAGTTCAGAGGGTCCAAAAATGGTGGGAGAGAGGTATTGGTCAGCCTGGAATGACCTAAAAATTTCACGGCCAAGATCGTCCGGCGGGTGGCGCTCTCACCGGCCGCACTGCAAAGAAGGGGTGGCCTGAATCACCCACTGATAAAACACAATGGCCCGAACGTGGTCGTAAACGATCCACCTGTGGGGTCCATGGGTTTTTGGGATTTTTCTCTCAGGTTTTGGGGTTGGATCCTCACTTGGCACACAAACTAGGCTGAGAGAGCCTATGGTTATTTTCAGCGTAAAAACCCCGACTGACGGACGATAAATATTGTCAGTTTTAACTTGTCAGGCTATAACTTATCCGTAAGTCGGATTTTGACGCTCAACCTGCCCATGAACTCAGATCGATTTGGAGGTCGAAAATGGTGTTTTATTCAACCCAAAATTATTCATCATTGAAAAAGTCAACTTGGGCCCACATACTAATTATTGGTCAAACTTAGTCAAACTTGGTCAAACGTGTTAAAAACTTGTATTATTTGATACGGGTTGTTACAACTTACTCCCCTTAAAGAAAAATTTCGTCCACGAAATTCGCATCTGTGTCATGGAAGAGATGAGGTACTACCCGCATTTCCGTCCTCCTGCTACCCCAAGTCGCCTCCGACTAGGTGGTTTCTCCAAAGACCTTCCCTATAAGGATATTGTCTTGTTATAAGCTCCTTCCTCTCTACCCAGAATCTGCATTGGCTTCTCCACATAGGATAAGTCATCACTCAGCTCAATCTCCGGTGTCTTCAATACATGTGAGGGATCTCGTGATGAGACTTGCAGAGTAATGAGATGTGGAAACATTATGGACTCGGAAAGCTCCTCCTGAAGTCTAATCTATAAGCCACCGGACTCATCCTCTCAACAATTCCAAAGAATCCAACAGCAGACTTAGCTTCCCTCGCTTCCCAAAGCATACCACGCCCTTCCAAGTGCGAGCTTTAAGAATACTTCGATCTTCAACCAAAACTCAAGATCCTTTTCTACGCTGTCGCATAGCTCTTTTGCTCATTCGAGATGTTTTCAACCCGCACGTATAACATTAACTCAGCTCCACCGGTTGTTTTATACAATCTCAGGTTCTAGTAATTTCCTTTCACTAGTCTCATTCCAACAGCAATGGAACGCGACAATTGCTTCCATACAATGCCTCATGGGTGACATCTCGATGCTCGAAAGATACCGCTGTTATAAGTGAACTCCGCCAAAGATAGATATTCGATTCAATGTCCTTTGAATTACGCGCACATGACCTCAACATATCCTCTAAGGTCCAATAGATTCCTCGTGACGGTCTCATCGGGCCTCGAGGGGTGTAAAGCCAGATCAAATTCAACTCACACCTAGTTCCCCATCAATCTCTTCCTAAAACCTCGGCGAATCGCGGGCTCTATCGAGATGGATCGACACTGCCACCCCATGCAAACTCACTATATGATTCATAAAGAGTTCCGCTAGTTTACAGGAGAAAACTTCTTCACTAATAGGTAGGAATGCGGATTTCATGAGTCAATCCAACTACTACCCAAATGTCGCCTGTCTCTTAAACTGTGGAGGAGTTGAATTACAAAATCCATTGTAATGCGCTCCCATTTCCATTCCGAATGGGCACAATCAAGAAGGCTTTGTCTCTGCCTTCAATTTGTTGACAACGAAGCACTCGATACATATCACAACTTCTTTCTCATCCCTCGACTCACCAATAATATTCCTTCGCAGTACAGACATCTTTTGTACACGGTATAGCATAATTAGATCTATGGGCTTCCAATATTTGCCTTTTTAACTCTTCGCTGCCGGGAAACACAAAGCCTAGGAACCAATCACCAAGGCTCCATCGCCTCTAATAAGAAAAATCTCGATTGTTCCCTTCCTCGACTTTCTTTCATGCTCATCAAATAGGATCTTTAGTTGTTCCTCGAGAATACGATCCACAAGTATCTACCGAGCTGGAAACTAGCAAAAAGTGTCTCCGCTTACGCATCCTCAACTCCAACACCCAATCCTCGCAACCTCCGAATTCACCAATGGAAGTCAGATTGTCTCGCATATAAGCCAAAGAGCCCACTTCCCGCCCTCAAGGCATCCACCACTACATTTGCCTGCATCTGGATGGTAATGACAAGGCGCTCATAAATCCTTAAGTAATCCCATCCACCTCCTTTGCCTTAAGTTTAACTCCTTTGGGTAACCAAATATTTAAGGCTCTTATGGTAAGTAAATATCCGATGTCGCCTCCATACAAGTAATGCCCAAGTTCTGTAAATGCTAAAATCACCGCAGCAAGTTCCAACAGCCAGGCAAGATAATTCAGCTCAGGTTTCTTCAATCGGTTCGAAGCATATGCCACAATCCCCAGCGCATCAACACACAACCTAAACTCGCGTGAAGCATCGTCAGAACCCCAACCCTCGCTACCCTCCGGCAATGTCAAAACAGACGACGTCAACTTCTTTCCTTCGCGTTTGGAAGCTTTCCTCACACCTGTCAGTCCACTCAAACTTAACTCCTTCCTAGTCAAACAATGAAGTGGTTCCGCTATTTTTGAGAACCTCATGAATCAAGCGATAATGCACCCTGCTAATCCCAGAAACTCGCAAGACTTCACCGTAGTCGGGTCAAGCCCCAATTTACATCACTCACTTACTTTCTCTCGAGGATCCACATAAATGCCATCAACGTAAAACCACATGTCCGAAATCCCACTCTGCTCAACCAAAACTCACATTTGCCGAACCTTGGCATACAACCGGTGTCGCCTTTAAAGTCCCGGTAATACCAAACCCAAATATCTCTCATATACTCCAACCTCGCTTCTCGAGTACACCAAGATATCGTCGATTAAGACAATGACAAACCGATCTAAGTATGGGCAGAAGACTTGGTTCATCAAATCCATGAAAGCTGCTGGGGCATTGGTGAGTCCGAAAGACATCACTAGAAACTCATAATGCCCATATCCCGTTCTGAATGCCGTCTTGGGAATGTCCAATTCCTTAATCCTCAACTGATGATACCCTGACCTCAAGTCAATCTCGAGAACACCTTGAGACTCCCTGAGCCGATCAAATAGATCATCAATACGAGGCAAAGGATATTTGTTACGAATGGTGACCTTATTCAACTGTCTGTAGTCTATACACAACCTCCAAGTACCATCCTTCTTCTTCATAAATAACACCGGCGCTCCCCAAGGTGAAATATTGAGCCTAATAAATCCACTATCCACCAGCTCTTGTAGCTAAGTCTTCAACTCGTTAAACTCAGCCGGTGCCATTCTATAAGATGGTAAAGAAATAAGAGCCGCACTGTGTGACTCAAATCACTGGGAAAATATATTTCTCGCCTCGAGGTAAACCTAGAAGATCGTCACGAAACACATCCAGAAAGTCCCTCACTACTGGTACATCCTCAAATCTCACTTCGCTACTACGAGTGTCATTTACATGAGCTAGATACCCGTTACAACCTTGAAGTAAAACATCCGCGCAATGGCGTAAATCAACCCGAAGGTGCTCACCGCTCTCCATGTAAGACTACTTACCAGTCCCACCGCCTAAATATCACCGGGTTTAAACAACTATCAAGCATACTAAGCAAGACAATCCATCCCAAGAATCACAACCAAACCTAGATTTATTAATATCAACCGCTCATAACTGCCTCAATGGAAAATAAGCTACCCTTAAGCATCCGACTAGCCATATATCTCCCTCCCGCGCGCGTGGTAATCTCCAAAACACATCCCAAGGGAACTGGAGTCATCCCGACTCGTGCAACATACTCACGTGAAATAAAAGAGTGTGTAGCCCCTGGGTCAATGAGCACACGTGCATTGTCACCAAATATAGATAATGTACCTGTCACCACGTCGGGGTTAGCCTGTGCCTCCTGCCTGGTCATCGCATAAACTTTGGCTCTAGTAGTGGTCGCCCTTCTCTGGCCCCCGCCTACTCGCTAGTGCATCAAGCCGGCCCTCGCAAAGGAACCACCCGAGGTCTCGCCCGCCTGCGGTATCCACCATGCCCACTAGCCCATTGGAAATCGAAAGCACCGAACCCCGAGAGACTCTAGCTCAGTCGGATCCTCGATGCGGTGGTAGTCCCTCCCGACCGCTCCCGCTCATTCAAGACTAAAAGCATACATTATCCCACTGGCATAGTCCATCATGAATCTTGCCACAAACGCACAAGTCGAATCTGAACCCGCCCCGCCGCGCATCTCCGAAAAATGGCTACCCACCACTCACCGATCAAACTGCAACCATGTGTATTCCACCTCTCTCAAACCTCGCTACCGCCGGGCACCACGCCCGACCCCTTCCGATCCTCTGGCCGCCAAGATCCAGAAATGAACTACACCCTCTAGATGATCCCCGACCGATTCCCGAAGACAATCCATCGTATGATCGACGCTTAGTCTGACGTATAAGGGCCTGTTTCTCCACCTCTAGAGTAGCGTCTCTCATCGACTGATACGTGGGATGGTCGGAACCTGAGAGGCTCAAAGCTATCAGCTCACTCAACCCATAGAGAAACCTCCTCTTTTTATTGACCTAATCCGTAACCAAAATTAGGACGTAAATCCGACGCTTTTCTTAAACCACGCCACTTAAACCGCCATGCTACCATTCTCGAGCCAGTGTCTCAAACTCTAGCCTCTTAGTCTCAACAGTTACCGGGTGGCCAAACTCGGGCAGGGAAAAGTAGAAATTTTGAACTCGCGGCTCAAGTGTGGCGTTCCTTGTCCTCCATATGCCCACCACTTCTCAGACTACCCCATATCGAGAAAACCGGGTATCGACTACATCCTCATATGGTTGCTGCGTACCTTCGTCGAAAATCTTAACTTTGTGTCATCTAGCCGGGATAAAGAGCACCATGGGATCCGTGGAGCCATCAAAACCCAACTGGCTCAGTCTACGAGGCACGATCCATGATAACACCCAGTAAACCCACTCTGTTGGTGATCGAGCGGGGCACAAACGAATTCTCCTCATAAGTAGGTGCACCTTAACTTTCTACCGAAGCTTGCTGGGACCTACATCTACCTCTGTGCGCCATTAGAAGGAAGAACTGTTTCCAAGAATAAATGAAACATAATCAATTTCAAGGATAAGGTTAGGAAGGTATACAAACACTGGATGAGTTGCACAACAATGTACAACCTAAAGGGATTTAGAAACCTAGAGCTCTGATACCAAGCTGATAGGACCCGACCCGGATACCCCTCTAGGATTTCCTAGGTGGTCCCGCCTAGTGAAGTCCCACTGGACAATCCCTAGGGAATATCCAATGGAACCCCACTTTAAGAAAGAAAGTAAACACATGCATTAATATAATACCTCAAATATATATAAAGATCCACAACAGCTCAAATCCATAACAGGCCACTTTACGTAGGTGTAACCACAAACACACATAATAAAGACTCATATGAGTTCAATGCTAATATCGAGCATTCGAGTGTTTCACAATTTAGGGAGTACAAATGAAAATACATAAGTCGATAAAATAAAGACGAGATAGATAAGATGAAATCTGCAGTTGTCGTTGAAGAAGAAGTGATGTAGAAAATTTAGTAGCCAGTGAGTCTCTGTTGCTGAACTTTAGGAGCAATTTAAAACAATAAAACGTGAGATAATAAATCTCAGTGAGTGGCATAATTTATAAGGAAAATAATGTTCATTTTCGAAATTTCCTTCTTTCAAGACCTCACGTACATTCTTTTGCAAGGTTCCCCATTTAAGATCATTTCACAAAACCCAAACTTATACCAAGCCAACAATATGAGATTCATGCTGAAAAATTTAACCGAAATTTTTATTAAGAAAATTATAACATGATTTTATTCACAGCATCAAAATTGAGCATGAATTATATAAACATCATGTCGTAAGAATGATCATGAAATACAATGACACTACAAGATTTGGATATAGTTTATAAGCACTCAGAAACCAACGATGTACCATACCATATAAACCAACGATGTACCATACCATATAAACCAATGATGTACCATACCATATAAACCAACAATGTACCATACCATATAAACCAATGATGTACCATATCATATAAACCAACGATGTACCATACCATATAAACCAACGATGTACCATACCATTCTTCATGGACCAGATTATATATACAAGTTTATAGCATTATTACCAAGGGACTATCATCTAATCCCCAGCAATAATGCCATGAAACTTGTTTGTTGTATTTCATTTATTAAAATCAATTTTCCTGAAGAATAAATCATTTTCTTTCTCATTTTTTGATCCGGATCTTTTGCAAGTATACGGTCGAGCAAGTAATGCTATAAATTGGATTTAAGTCGGATATCGATCCACGAGGATCTCGAATTCTCGATCAACTACCACGACTACTCAAACTCTATTATAATTTACTTTGATATGAAATTGGAATATTACGAGCAATCTTAAAATAAAGAAGAAAGCTAGATAAAAGCATTGAATATAAAAATAATTAAAAGCGAAAATCAAAAATATCAAATTGATTTCTTGATTATCTCTTAAAGGGAGCATTGAATATGTGCTATTATAGAACATCATTCACTGCTGAATTGCCTTTATTACTTTGCTTCATGAACCACAGATTTAAAATCTATCCAAGGAATATGATAGTGTCGTTGGATCTCTCAAAACACCATTGTTCATCATCTAATCTTCCTTGTTTCTTTCGAAGACAAAGGATTAGATGACTACTTTTAATATGGGTTGCCTTGTTCCTGAGCCTTTTCTTTTCAATACTTATACCCGAAACTGGAATTGTAAACATGGACTTTGGCTGTGGGTTTGCCTTGTTCTAGGGATTAGATGACTACTATAATGGTTCCTCTTCCTCCAAATTGGAGCAGTTCATCCTTTCCTTGATTAGATCCTTTAACAACTTGGATTGGACACTAACATTCGAATCGGAGTGATCTCTCTCTGTTGAAATGGATGTTCAGTTTCTGCTCATTCTGATTCAAGTGAAAGGATTTATTGATTTAATTTCATAGAGCTCATTAGATCACCATTATCAAGTTAGCATACCTTCCAGAAATTGTTCATCACTCTCAGGAAATGCCTTCTATGTGTCACTCGAGGGGCCTCACAATCAGTAAGAACAATCCTGGATTGGTATACGACACTGACATTGGGATCAATTACAGAATGCACAAAACCCGCAAGTTGATTTACAAACTGAAGTTCATTAGCAATTGATAAATTTATGCAGGAAAGATAATTTCTAACAACAGAGTCGATTCAATGGAAGCTGGGTTTCTGAATCACTAGATTACACCCTACAATGGTTTGCCGATCAAGAAAACCACTGTAAATAGGAAAGCGGAAGTACGAATTCCAAAATTCATAATCTAAAATTCATCCGATTTCAAACAAACCAGCACTAAGGAAATAACAACTGAGATTAGCTTCAACTCTAACAGCTAACATCCAGATCCAAATTTGAACGAAATAATGAACTAATCTAAAAATAAAAACAAAACAAAGAAAAGAAAAAGAAAATTAAAATACAAGAGCCTTCTACTACCTTATCTCTCTTTCGAGCCACGAGAGCTACTTTTCTTCGCAGAGCGCTATTTATAGGTTTTCAAGTTAGTGCCCTAACTTCATACCCCGTGGATTTACATTAATTAGCCCATTTAGTTGTTCATGTCGCGACCTCGATTCTTTGTTGCCACCTCATTTGTCTCAGCTATGTTGCATAAGCTTTTAATTGGTCGCGACTTGCCTTTAGCATCCTCGATATGATGTCATGACAATTATCGATGTCGACCTTGTAATTGATGTCGCCAGGGACCTTGAATGGCGCGCAACCTTACTTTGCATTTGATGGCGATCACGCCTAAATAACGTCGCGACATCTTCCTCGATGCAAAGGTTGATGGACTCGAATAACGCCGCGACTAATAACGCCGCGACTTTCCGATGCAAAGGTTGATGTCGCGGACTTCTTCAGACGCGCCGCGACCTTGATTCCCTTGCAACCGTGGCTGTCGCGATAAATTTGAGCGGTGTCGCGACCTTTAATTCTTTCTAATCGATGTCGCCACCCTCCGAATGACTTCTGGATTTCCGATGTATTTGATGTCGCTGACCTTTGAACGACGCCGCGACCTTGATTCCTTAGTAACCCATGTCGCCACTTCGTAATTGGGACACCGCGACTTTCTTCTTTGCAAATGTGATGCCTAATAACCCTAACGATGTCACGACCCTTCTTTCCTTACAAATGATGTCACATCTTTCTTTCTTTGGTAACCGATGTCGCACATCGACGATGTCGCATTCTCTCTAATTTCGCCTTAGGAAGATCTTGCGTTGCAACTTCTTCTCTATGTCACGACCTCCTCAGAGGCTTCATCGTCTTTAGACCAAGAGGCAACCTCGATGTGAATCCCAATATTGTGTCAAGCTCGTAGCTTACTAATAGGTCCTTTCTTCCTTTGCAATTTCTCCTCGTTGTAACACCATTCACATGTCATTCTACTCACGCTTTACTCATTTTACTGCAATATTCTCTTTCTCTTTCTCTTGAATTTCCTACTGCATAACAGTTTGCTGAGTTATTCAACATTTCTGCCCATAAATCAATCTTGATAGAAAGCAATCAGAAAATGGACTCGAAAATGGATGACTTTAAGCTCATCAAACTCCCTTAAACTTAAATTTTTGCTTGTCCTCAAAGAAAGAAAGATTTGTTTCGTCTCAAACAAAGGACATTTTTCTCGTTTTTGTTTTCATAGCTTGCAACCAATTTAATTCATTCTTTTCTCGTATAGCTAACTTCAAGTCCGTATTAGTTGGGTTTCTACTTCAACTGTGTACAAAACTAAATTGTTGAATTTGTTTTATAAACAAGAAGTCAATTGATCCCGCTGAAAAGTAGGTCAGTCTTCTTCCTCTCTTTCTGAGTGATTGTTAACTTTATAACCCTGCATTTGATCCTAGATTTCAAATTTTATCATGAACCATAAGAATCTCCACTAATGTAGGTAATTCTAACCTTCAAGATCAATCAGGTGTTTCAGGCTTGTAATGTCAGGCTTGGTCTTGGGTAGGATGGATGGAACTTTTTAGGTTAAGATTACCCAAACTTTTTCTCCTTTCCTATTTAACTGCTGCCCTTCCCTTCCTTGCAATTTCTTTAATTGATTCCCCCAAACTTCATCTTTGGGGTATCTTCTTGATTTCTTCTGTTTAAAATTGTTCTTTCTCTTTTCTCATTTATACTTCTAACTGTTGGAACTTTTTCTCTGCCACCATTTAGGAATAGTGCAATGTTCTGTCTTTTTAGGCTTTCTAGCACTCTTAGCGAACTTTGGGTTAGTAACTCCCATACCAGTTGGCATTAGGGTACTAGGTGTTGAAACACCCCTAAGAACTTAATTCTGCTCAAGCAGAGTTAGCCACAAGACAAAACTTCTTCCTTTAGGCTTGCTTTTCTGTTGTATCCTTCTTTTGAAATTTTCTCAATTTTTCTGTATTTCTTCTTTAGTTCTACAAAAAAATAAAAAAAATAAAAAATACTCCCCCAAACTTTATCTCCTCCTCCTTCTTTGAATTTTTGGGTAATCATAGGTTCTTTACTGGAGGATTGATTATCTAGGATGGCTTGGGATTTCCAATGGCTTGTTTTGAAGATAAGGCTTGTTTTGGCTCAAATGCAGGAACTAAGGTGTATATAGAAGCATATAAATAAGGGTGGCTAGAATGGCTCAAACTGCCAATGATGGCTCGCATCATTGTTAGTTGTATCGATTTCTAGGATTTCTGCCTTGATCAATAATCCGACAAGTTCTAGAAATTCGGCTTGATTAACTGTGACTAACCCTAAGGATGTCCTTTGACTTACTTAAGTTGATGAGGAGTAAGGATCTAAGGTTCACCAGTTCTGGCTTATCATATAATTTCAAACTCAAAAATATATTTTGCTCCTTCTATTGTATAACTTTCCTTTATCTTGGACTCATCAGCTAAATTCAAGTCAATTATGCAATTTGTGTTTCAATTCAATTATAAGTCATTCTGCCCTTATTCTGCAATTATTTGCATTTCATCTTATCTTCTAATCAAACTATTTCAACTAGCTTAGATTATGATATGTCGGCATTTTCATTCCTGAGCTAAATTCTATTGTTATTCTCCTAACAATTAAGGCAAAAAGTAATAACACAATCTAAATTCAAGCAACATTAAACAAAAATTTCATATTTTATTCATGAAATTGTGCAATAGTTGAGATTAACGAGTTGGAAGTGAGGAAGAGATGGATAAATCAATGGGAAGATCTATCTTTTTTGAAGAAGAAAGATATCGTGAGGACCCAAATCATGGGGTAGCCAAAATTAGGAGAGAATCGGGGAAACTTCTTTTCCATCATCTTCTTCTTCTTTTCATTCTCTATCTGATCTTCAAGAATTAATTCATTGGTGAGACTAACCTTCTTGTTCGTATCATTGATCTGTACATAGTAAATGAAGCTAAAATCAACAAAATTTATATACCTGAGCCTTACCACATTAGTCAAGCTACCGCAAAGATAGTGGTCTAGGGTCGAACGGGATGGGTTTTCATCCTAAAAATATTTGCATAAGTGCACGAAGGTAAGGCTTTTATTTGGATTTTTGGATTTGTTTCAAAAAAAACAAGCGTGATGAGGTGAAAACTCCATTAATTGTAAAACTGAAAATGAAGTGTGAAAAGTTAACTTGAAGATTTAGGTCACTAACTTGGTAGCTAGTGTCCTCGGGTTTTATCCGCTGCTATGACAAGCAACTTATAGTCCAAGCCACAACCTGGATCTATGTTTAGCAAACCTCACCCTAAAAATCAACTCCTATTTGAGTCACATAACATGTGCATCTATGGCCCTTTACGCTTTGAAAACCCTAACATTAAATATCATCTCGTGAGGCTCAGAAGACCATCTAGATGAACCATTAAAGGCATCTAGCACAAGTATGCACTATATCCCCAAGCATGGTAAGGCAACTAAATTAATAACATTCAATGCTATTCAACCATATTTTGAGAAGATAAGGTCATAAACACAAGACCTATAGCTTTTAATACAAGAAGACAACCTGCATATGCCCCACCACCAAGCTAGCTTCCTTCCTCTTTCAAAGAAAGAGGCTTAGCTGCACTTTGAGCTGTCATCCTCAAGAGGGGTGTTCAAGTACCAAGAAAATAAGGGAAAGAGGAGAGAGAAGAGAGAAAAGCAAAACCCTAACTAAACTACGAGACAAAAATAAAAACTTACCAAAAATTGCTTCCTCAATTTCTTCCTTACTTTGTTGCTTTTTACAAAATGGGAGGGGGCTTATATAGGCCACCCAATGTATGAAAATACCATAAAGCCTAACAATTTAGCTAATTTTAGGGACAAGAGAGTAATACACCAAAATTGAAGTCGGTTGCATTAATTACAAAACATGACAAGGCAAAGAATTTCGCTAAGGCGTAACACTCGCTTAGCGTTGAAAATTTCGCTAGCTAGCGAAAAATTTCTCGCTAGTTAGCTAGCGAAATCTACCAAGAGATAGTGAAAATGTAAAAATTTCGCTAGATCGGCACCATTCGCGAAATCTCGCTAGCTTACTTAAATTTTGTGAGTAGCGAAAACATGAACAAAGGCCTAGCGAAACCCCGTGTCTAGCTTAAAATTGGTAATTCTCATATGGTTACGGCTTAAGATTGCGAAATTTTCGTGAATCCTAGCTTAAAATTTTCGCAATATTAGCGAAACGTTTTATCGATCTTCACCGCTTGCTTCCTCGTCTTTTCAATCGTATCAAATTCTTTTCTTCACTTTGCCTTCATTTTTTCACGATTCGTATGATTGATGGTCGACAATTGGGATCAATCTTCTGGTGGATTCATCATTTGACTCGATATTGAACTCCCAAAGTGCGCAAAACCCGCAAAACAATCAAAATACCCTAAACGGCATAAGTACCAAGAAGACTCGAACACTTCAATTGGCATAAATGATTAGCGCAAGCAAAGCACTCAAACCTATCTAATATAGGGTTCAAATAGCACTGGGGTACTAATCACACCCCCCAAATCGAAACGTTGCTAGTCCCTTAGCAATGCAAAACTAAAGGAGATATATGCAAAGTGATTTTCAAAAAGTTTGAGATTTAAAAAGTGGTAAGGTAATGAAATAAGCATTGTCCATAAACTAAAAATGGACACCAAGTTTGAAAACCGACTACGAAAGAGTCAAAACCATACAAGAACAATTTCAGTCAAGACGGGTTCCATGGATTCTCAACTTGAATTTCCACCTAAGTCTAATGGTTTATTATGTAAACTTAAGTCAATAAATTGAAAATTCTTTGTCTCTCCCCAACCTAGCATCGACATGGCCTTAAGTCATGGAACAACCTAGATAAGGATAGATACGCACTTCTTTCTTTATTCAACTATATTGTAGGGTGCAATGCTTAAAAGCCGACTTCACCAAAGTCCGTGTAACGGGGGTCCACCGATGACTCCCAACCAATTAAGGTTTAGGGCATCAAGCCAAAAGGATCACTGACCACAAACTCTATAAGTCACCTTTAATTTTGAATGATCAAAAAATCAAGCACCTACACCGTTAGACTTACCTATCCACCCATGTAACGAACACTAAATCATATTCCCAACCAATTAAGGCATAGGGCATCGGGCTTCAAAGGCCACATACACTCCCTGATCGTGTCGTTTCAAGGCAAAACTTCACGACTTTATTTTTTCTTTTTCTTTTCTTTTGTTTTTCTTTTCTTTTGCTTCGTTCTTTTCTTTTCCTTTTGGAAGACAACATCGGGTCTTCAAATATGGGTAACATAAACCTATCTTAGGGCTGCCAACATGCCTAAGGCCGCTTTGCAAAGTTTAAAGAGGTAAACAAATTCACAACTTATTGAAATAAATCGAGGCAAGTGTGTGAATTGAAGATAAGGGGAGAAATTTTCAAGTCGGGCATGTCGAATCTAACCCCACAAAAACTACAAAATCAAGCATGGAATTTCTAACATAAAGGTGACAAACAGGATTCTGGCTCTCTCCAACAAAGGCAATTCAAATTATTCAATTTGCCAATTCAATAGTCCAATTTGAAGTAATTCAATTGTCCACAAGCAATTCAATTGGTGGCAATCGAAGAGAGAAAACCATTACTTAAAACGAGGCACAAAAAATGATATGCAAAAGTGTGTATATATACCGAATAGCTTTTGATATAGCCAAATGGCTAGTACATGCATACCAAAGTTAAATGATACCAGTAACACGCTTACTATGGCTAATACATGAATCCTAATCAAAATTAAGAGCGCTTGATAAAGCTGGTAACTATACAAAATCATAAAGAAACCTAACCACCTCACCTGTCAGGTGGTGGTCTCAGATCACCGCTGCCCACCACATCCAATGATGCGATGCTCGCCGCCGTAGGCCTCCGATCAGAACACGGCAAGGCCTGCGCGTCACGGCCGCCAGAAGCATAGAGTGACACCGGGCCGCCTCGATCCCGGGCTTCCCGTAGCCGCTTAGTGAGCAGATGGCATCCATCACACCTACAATCTCTCTAGAACTGGTCGTGAACATACTCAGTGAACAGGCCGACAGGATGGGCCGGAGGACGCCCGCAGCCGCGGATGGTGTGGAGCGAGGAGATTTAAGGTGACATCCGCGAGGACTCCTCCAGACCTCGGCCTGCGGGCGTACATCGCCTCGCAGGGAGTCCCGCCCACTGGATCCGGAGACTTCCTAACCCGTCGTCTGAGGTGGAAAGATACTGCATGGTCACTCACCCGCCTTAATCGACGTAACCGCAGGGCATCTAATCCCTCCTCTCATCCCTGCCCTCTCAAACTAAATGCTCTAGAACTCCGGCAGTAGTTCTGTGATCGCAGTGGAATACTTCTCTCGTCGTACTAGCCCTTCCCTTATGGACTTTCTCTCAAATGCATCAAGGAGGCCTGGGTCACCAGCCGTAGGACTAAACCATCCCCAGATCCCAGCAGCCCAAGATTTGCTCCTCCGTAATGCCGGGCAATGAATAACGGGTCCTGATTAAATGGTCAATCAACATCCGAGGCTGAGCTCTCCTCGGGGAAGTACGTCCAAATTGCGGGTGTCTCCTCGCTGCGATCAATCCATATCTCGCCGAAGTCGGTGGGGCCCGGCCCTATAACCCTCCAGATTGCCGCAGGAGGGCCGCAGGCCTAAAGTCATCAAATATCGGCCGCTTCCCAGTACTCAGCGCGATCATCAATAGAGAATCAAGTCGACCATCTCGCTCCTCGAGATGCTCTAGAAATGATAATCGCAGCACTGCAGTGGCCACGCCTTCTGAGCCGCGGAAGCGGCGCAGTGAATAATTCCGATCAATCTCATGGATTCTCTAAATCTGGGATCAGCCCTTAGCGCCGAGACATCGTAGAATGACTCGTGAAAGTCCCTAATGTAGTGCGTATTCCTGAATGGGGTGCCCTACTTAACAACGACCTCCTTAATCCCGGAGGCGTGACAACCGAGGCGTATGATGTCGCCTCCGCAACCGCGACCGCGATGGCCGAGGCCGGAGGAAGATGACTCGGGCCGGGCCCAAATGTGCGGCCGGGCGGAGGGCCGGCCCTCCCTTAATCCTCCTCGAGGTACGTGATGGGGCCCGCATCCGTGAAACCGATAACGACGAATCCCCCGAGGCTCCTCACCGCTCTCGGATCGCGATGGTAATCGAGTCGGATCGAGTCGGCCTCTGCAAATGACCCACCCGGCGGTCGATACAATCCCACTCCCCGAGTACCAACTATACCAAATCTAAATACTGAAGAGGGCTCCGACTCAATCTAAATGACCGATGACCAGAACTGAACCGAGGCTCTCCTGAGGCGACCAATCACCAGCTGTGCAGATTTTAACTGTGGTCTCACCCGCTATACCACACCATTCCGAATAGCCAAATAAGGCTCTAGAGACCAAATGCTGAGGCGGCACACAACTAGCTGAACCAATGCAAGAGGGGTCCGAATCGCGAGAGGCGCAATGAAGGCTCTAAGAAGCACTACTTAAGGGTGTCGCGTTGGAACGGTCGGGCATGGGGCGGCGGCCGGAGCGCACTGCGGGCTAAGGCACGAAGGAGGCCAGAGATGCGTGGGCTGCTCGCTACTACCGCAGACCGGAAGGGGCCTCTAACGGCACCGGTAGTGGCTCGGTCACCGATAATCCGCGGCAGCCAAGGTATTATGAACCACTTCAGCGCGATGCAGGCAGGAGGGCCTTAAAACGGCCAAGAATGACCGGGGGAGTCAGCTTAGGAGGGGGATATGAAGACTAATTAGCCAACCCCCTCCTCTTTATAGGACTGCAGCCAAGAGTCCACCGGTTGTCTTTTCAATTATTTTAGCGACTCGCCCCGCTTGCCTTCGAAATTCAAAATTTTTAGATTAATTATTAGTACTATGTGAAATAAAAATTATTATAATAAAATTTACTATATGAAACTATAATTAAATTTTTAGTACAAGGTACTATAATATATAAACAAAATTATTAAATATGGAAAACTGTTAAGTTAAAAATTTTCTAAAAATAACAGAAATTATCTAAATTAACTAAATTAAGACAAAAAGCAAAAATTGTGGAATTGCACTGCTTGGGAACACCGCAAACCGGGCTCACTTCAAAATTTACTCAAGGGGGTCAAGGGGATATCGATCTCCTCAACCCCGCAAAGAAATGGGTTGATTCCATTGTGTTGGGTGTCCAATTGTTGAAGTAGTCCTCACTAATGGCTTTTGAATTGATCAATTGGCCTGCAGTTGGTGTTGATGGCAGGACCAAAATCTCTTCATCTCCTTGGCTGACTATTCCTTGCATTTCCTGGGCACTTTGCTTTCCTACATACTGATCAATTGAAACAACTTCATCAGAAATTTGATTTTCAGTTTCTAGCAGTTTGTTTTTGTTGTTCAAATGAAATATGTTTAACTCCAAGGTCATGTTACCAAAGGTAAGTTGCATGACTCATCCTAAGCAATTGATGATTGCATTGGTCGTGGGCCGTAAATGGTCTTCCTAAGATGATTGGTACATGATCGGGTTCACTTGCAATTGCCTGTCACACCACAAAATCTACCGGATAAGAGAATTTGTCTGGTTTACCAAGACATCCTCAACTATCCCCTAGTGATTTTTACCGATCTATCGGCCAATGAAAGTGTGATGTTGGTAGGTTTAAGTTCACCCAAACCTAACTGCTTGTACACAGAATACGGCAGTAGGTTCACACTGGCTCCTAGATCAAGCAATGATTTGTCTATACAAGTCCCACTACGCTGATCAAAATTGCGGGAGATCCCGATCCTTGTATTTGACGGATTCCCATTGGATTAGCACCCGACTCTGTTCAAGAAGAAATGCCTTTTTCTCTCAATGCCTAATCCCTTCTTGATCGCGGCAGATCTTCAAAATTTTACAAGCAGACTTGTTTGATTATGTCCAATAGAGGTATGTTAACCTTCACTTGCCTTAAGACTCCTAAATGCCCGCTTATCGAGATGCCTTCTTTCTCGCCTCTCTAAGTGCTTGTGGAAATGGAGGTGGTATGCGGTATTTCCATTGAATCCTCCTTTTAGGAGAACATGCTCAGACTGCAATTTTTCTCCTTGCATGATTCTTCAATGTGTTTTGCATAGCCGATCAACCTCTTTTCCTCTTCTCTCGAGGGTAATTATAGCCTTAACCTCATCCATTCCCTAATTGCCTGATGACCCGAATTCTCATGAATTCCCTTAGATTTGGAAGTGTTTCTGAGAGGAACCTCCCTCTTTCTGTACCTCCAGCAACTTGTTGATTTTGGTGATCAATAATGTAGGTTATCAATTTTTTGCCTAGATTGCTCCTCAAGCTCCATCTATTCTTATTCAAGCAGTGCTTTCTACAAGATCAATCCTTTGTGCCAGCACATTAATCTCTTTTTGTTCAACAAAGTTGCCTACCACCTTACTTCCAATTTAAAATGGCTTCGCTTCCACTGGAGAAGAGGATGGTGGTCAAGGTGGTTAGGAGGGCAAACCAAATCGAGGTTCGCCCCCGGGGTACATGCTGGGGCTGGGTCTCCCATGAGAGGTTAGGGGTGATCTCTCCAATTGAATCGTAGGGTATTACCATATGGAGTATCGGGTTGTGGTGGCTTCAGGATGACCTACGGATTTCACATTCTCGCGATCAAATCCTTCACTGTGGGGGCCATAGGACATTGTTCTACTGGATGTACAGGGGATTGAAAATTAGTGCAAGGATTGGTGTGTGCAGGATTTTCAGTCACTGCATGTACTTCATGGAGCCTTTTTCCTTCAAGCTCCTCCACTTTCCTAGCTAAGGTTGAAATCCTAGCTTTCATTTCTATATCTTCTGGCAGTGTATAAATCCCTCCCTAGGGCTAGCTGAAGGCCTCATTGTTTCTATTTCCCTAGGGTTTGGCTCATCCCAACCCTTAGAAGTTTCAGCCACGTAATTTAAAAAATCCATGGCTTCATCAGGATGCTTACTCAGAAAGTCTCCTCCACACATGGTTTCCAAAAGCTGCCTCATGGCACATACCACCATGTAAGGGTTTTACCAGATTCATGTATCAACCCATGATGTGGGCTGCACTAATGGTCTCCATAAACCTTTCCCAAGATCGTAAACCTCTCACCATCCCGAGTTTAAAGGTATAAATTTGTCTCTCTCTAAATTGGGTTGGTCTAGAGCATTGGAAGAATCCTTCGGGACTTGCCTCGCAGCTCACCCCACTTCTTATGGTTCTTAGGCCTCTGAGTTTAGGCCAAATCTTGGCCTTGTCCTTTAGGGTCAGTGGAAATGCTTTTGAGCTGCAGCAAATCCATGTCCACTCTACCTTCCTTAAAGGTAGTGCAAACCCCTCAAAATCCCTAATATGGAGCCGTATGGATTTTCATTTTCCATACCATGATATGTGGGGAGTAGGGTACTAAATATGGCCTCACCGCTACATCTTCTCGCCAGAGGTATGATACGCTAGATGGGGCACTAACTCTAGAGGGTGGATGATCCCTCATGGTTCTATAGGTCAAGCCGATTCATCAGTTCCAAAGCTGGCTCGTTTGTTCTTTAGGTAGCCGATCCATGGTATCGCGTGTTACTCAACTTCATCGACCGGGTCGTCAGGTATCGATTCCGCGCCTTTCCCGGGTTCCTCCGTCTCCAAGATCAGATAATAATAAATCATATACAAATCGAGACACAACAAAGAGCACAAACCAACTTGCAAAAGGTTAAGGTTAGCTAAATAAAAACCGACTCGTAAAAAACAAAACAAAGGAAGCTACCAAAGAATGATGAAAACTTGGGTAAGCATTTTTTATGGGTTACAAAAAGAGTTAAAATATCAATTTGTGATGTTGACCAAGCACACTTCAACTTATCATTCGTGAGTTTGGCACCATCCAAGAACTGGCCATTTGATTCTGTGCCATGGGTGAGGCTGAGCTAAATCAACAAATTTATATATTACTCTGTTCCTACTACCGGCGTAGTCAAGCTACCGCAAAGATAGTGGTTCAGGGTCGAACACAGGATGGGTTTTCATCCTAAAATGATTTGCATAAGTACCAAGGTAAGGCTTATTTGGACTTTTGGATTTGTTTCAAAAACAAGCAGGATGAGCGTGGAAAATCCGATTAATTGTAAAATCGAAATGAAGTGTGAAAAAGCACTTTGAAGATTTAGTCACTAACTTGGTAGCTTAGTAAGCAAATAAGTGTCCTCGTTTTATCTCGCCGTTATGACAAGCAACCTATAGTCCAAGCCACAACCTGGATCTTATGTTAATCCAGCAACCTCACCCTAAAATCAACTCCTATTCTAAGTCAACACGTATAACATGCATCTACGGTCCTTTTACAATGAAACCCTAACATTAACATCATCTCGCAGGCTCAGAAGACTATCTAATGAAACCACAAAGCAGATCTAGCAATAAGTATGCACTGTATCCTGAAGCATGGTAAGTATTGGCCAAATTAATAACATTCAATGCTATTCAACCATATTTTGAGAAGATAAGGTCATAAACACAGTACCTATAGCTTTTAATACAAGAAGACAACCTGCATATGCCCCACCACCAAGCTAGCTTCCTTCCTCTTCAAAGAAAAGAGGCTTAGCCAAGCATCTCTTGAGTTGTCATCCTTAAGAGGGGTGTTTGGCAGCCAAGAAAATAAGGGAAAAAGGAGAGAGAAGAGAGAAAAGCAAAACCCTAACTAAACTACGAGACAAAAATAAAAACTTACCAAAAAATGCTTCCTCAATTTCTTCCTTACTTTGTTGCTTTTTACAAAATGGGAGTTTATATAGGCTACCCAATGTATGAAAATACCATAAAGCCTAACAATTCGCTAATTTAGGGACAAGAGAGTAATACAAACCAAAAAATTGAAGTCGGTTGCATTATCAGCAAAAACATGACAAGGCAAAGAATTTCGCTATATAACAATTATTAAATGGTGTTCTCAAGTAGTTACGAAAATTTCGCTTAGTTAGCTTAAATCACCAAGAGATACGAACAGAAAAATACTTACATTGACACTCTTTATTAGCGAAATTTCAGCCATTTAGCCGAAATTTCTTGTGAGTAGCTTAAACATGAAATTTCGCTTAGAACAAGGCCTAGCTTAAAACCCTGGAAGGTCTAGCTTAATTGGTAATTTCGCTATGTTAGGAAATTCTCATAAGATTGCGAAATTTTCGCAATCCTAGCGAAAATTTTGGCAACTTTAGCGAAATTTCCTGGTTTTATTGATCTTCACTGCTTTGCTTCATGTCTTCAACTGCATCAATTTTTCTTCACTTTGCCTTCATTTTTTCATTGATTCTTGGTATGATTGATGGTCGACAATTGGGATCAAATTGATTTATCATTTGACTCGATATTGAACTCCAAAGTGCAAAAATCCGCAAAACAATCAAAATACCTTCTACTGCAAGCAGGCAATAAGAAGACTAAGACCGCATAAATGACACAGATTAGCGCCAAGAAAGCAATCAAAACCTATCTAATATAGGGCTCAAATCTTTCCCTTTGGGGTACTGAATCAACAACCTCTTTCCCCTCTCACGTATTCATTGTATTCTCCATTTCAATATGACTTCAAAATTTGACTGTGGTATTATTGTTGATCAAATCCAAATTTTCAAGCCAGACTTTTCTTCTGAAGGCATCTTTGTCATCTAGCTCTTGATCTCTTTCCTCCATCCTCTTCTCAAAGTCCTTGAGCAATGACATGTAAAGGAATTTGAATCCCTTGATCTACTCCTTAGTTTTGGCTTCCCGGGACCGAACCCTTTCCTTTACGAAGTTTTAGAGCTGCAGAATCACGATCATACTGCATTGTCAGAAATGACTCATGGCTCAATGCAACTTTTCAAAAGATCATGATCTCTTTCTCCATTTCCTTCTTGAATTTTTCTTCTTATGCTCCGTGATCTTTCTTATCCGCCTCCTCCCTTGCATTTCCTCTTCCCATTGCCGATCTTTCTTTTCGCCTCCGCTCATATACTTCTTCTCACTCAGCCCCACTTCCCACTCGTTGATCTCTTCTTTCACCTCTGCTTCATACACTCTTTCTCTGAATTTTTGTCGAGGCTCCATGTCCTTCCCTTCCATATTCTTCCCGATGGAACCGAGCATCTCCATTATTTGATTATCTCCTCGGGCTCCCATAGAGCTTCACCAAAGCCCTCTCGAAAATCTTTGCTCCCCTCGACGGCCAATGGGGCGTGAAATTTATAGACTTCTATCCTCTTGTTCCCCTGGTCCTCTGAAACATAAGCAAACCCTCGATGTGTTTCGATTCTCTCTTGATCCGCAAACTAAGGGTGTCCCTTCCCGGCCTTGAATTCTCTTCTTCCCTCTCTAGATTATGCTTCATTATAACCCCTTTCTTGATTTCTTGGCTCCCTTGTCACCCCGCCGTATAGTGGTGAAACCTCGGGGCACTCTTCTTCATCCCAAGCATCCCTTCACACTCTGTCCCTTCAAACCCCTTATTACCCTCATGGTACCATTATTGGACTGAACGATACCAAGATTGCTTCTAATTCCCTTCAACATGGCATAGAGTATGATTGCTTCTTGTTCCCGTACCGTGCATACATGCTTGGTAGGAACCATAAAAGATGCTAAAAAATAAAACCATACCTTGCTTTTCCTCACAATCTCCTCCCGTTTATGGTCTTTTCTCTCATCTTCCTCGAATTCCAATTCACTTAATGTCAATTTTCTTGCAATCTTCTCACGGTTGGGGTTAGCTAACAATTTCTTAAATTTTGAGCCATGCCTCTGCCCTTCCATTCCATAAACTTGCTGATTTTTCTCCACACTCCGCACCCAACTCCTCCTCGACATAAACGACGCTATCCTTCCTTCTCCCCAGCTGTGTCGAGTAGAACTCTCGAACCACCGTCGCATCCGTATCTCTTTGATGCTTCTGCAGGTTTCCCAACCCTTTGTTATATCATTCTCGAAAGGAGATAATAGCCTGTCGAAACCTCTTTCTCCGACAAACCCCCTTACCAAAGATAGTGCTTCCGATACGACTGGCTTCTCTTCTCCTCTTCGCCTTTCTTTCCCTCGTCTGGTCGCTGTAAACTCTGCTGAACTTCTCAAGTTGTTCCGATGGCAAGTTCTCCCCGGGTTGGTTCCTGACTTAACTTCTTCTTCACAGATTTCCTTCCACGATTTCGCTTAGATTTGGGATGAGGGTTGGAAGGTTCCGCCATTTGAGGAAATAGGAATGTTTTCGTGGAAGAATTTCGATCTGGCTCGCAAGAATCAGAAACCAGAGAGTAGGCGAAGATGAAGAGTTGTATTTGCTTCAAGGAAGGAGATGATGATGGAGGGAGTTTCTCAACAGTTGCAATTCAATGATTATTGTGGGCTATTTATTACTTCATTTATTTGTGCTTGTCGCGACTTAAATTTAATATCAAGTATCAGAAAGCACATTAAATTTAGTGGCAAATTGAAAAGTTGCCTTGTCGCACATTTTCCTCTTTGCGTCGCGGATTCTTGTTGTTTGTCATGACATAAGTAAGTTGTGGGAGAACAATATATCCTGTGGTTGCGACATCATGTATTCCTACCCCCTTTTTGGTCAACAAGTAATTTCATGACATAGCCGAAGCCTGTCGCAAGACCTCACCCTCATTTGAAAGAATTGTTGTCAGCTGTGGACCCACGTTCAGTCGCGACCCAAATTTCATTGGCCGCGACATAACTTTTGGTTGCGACCTGTGACCTTGTTCTCCCCTCGCACTCACTAAGTTGATGAATTAATTTATGTCGCTACATAAAACTGGGTCGCGACTTAGTCTCAAGACTACCCTAACTCCTGGGTGATCACAAATTTTTCTAATCTTTTTATTATTTGCACACATACTTAGCATCCATTAAATCATTCCCACACAGCAATTCAAACATGTATTCTATTCAATTTTCACATAATTTATTTTAGGGAGAAAAGTACTCCCCTTTTTCTTTTCGCTCTATCCTGCGAAGTGCTGGAGCTATCTTGGAGTTTGTTCCTTCTCACCTGAGCCATTCGATTCTGTATAGGCAGACTGTAACAATGTCAAAAAGGATTCAATTGATCAAATACTATCCTAACAAGTTCTAACAATTCATGACTAGAACTACAGAAATTCAAAACGAGTAATTAAAAGAAATTTCAAAATCTATATAGAAAAGCAAAAATCTATATGGGTTACCTCCTACGTAGCCGCTTCGCTTTTGAGTCCCATCGGGACTAGTTGTTTTAAGCCCTGCTTCTCTTCAATTCACCAAATCTGAATTCTTCCCTTTCTTTCTCCCCTCGCCGGGAAGATAGTGCCTCAGCCTTGACCATTAACTTAATTCTTCCCAAAGATCCTAAGTGTTATCGCTCCAAAGGTAGTACTAAACAATCAGATACGGGTCTGTCTTACTTTTGATTTCAACTTCGGAAATAATCTCAATTTGGAGTTAAATAGCGTAACCCGATCCCCTCTACTGAACTCTTCTTCCCTCATAACTTTTCGATCATGCCATTTCTTTGTCTTATCTTTTATATTCTAGGATTATCATAAGCTTCGCTCAATTCTTCCAGCCATTCAGCTGGAGCGCTTCTTCTTTTCATAGCTTTTGAAATCGGTTCAAATTTCTTGATGGCCCACATGGCTTTGTATTCCAATTCAAGAGGGAGGTGACATGGTTTGCCAAAGACCAGTCTGTATGGGGACATTCCAATGGGAGTTTTGAATGTTGTCCTGTAAGCCGAAAGTGCATCTTCAAGTTTGGAAGACCAATATTTCGGCTTAACTACGTATTTTTCCAGATCCTTTTAATCTCCCTATTGGAAATTTCTGCTTGTCCATTAGTCTGGGGGTGATAAGCTAGGCTCATTATATGTTTGATCCCATACCTGCTCATGAGCTTTGAAAATATTTTGTTTGCAAAGTGGCTTCCCCCATCACTGATGATAGTCTTGGGTGTTCCAAATCTGTTCAAAATGTTCTTTTGCAAGAAACTCACAACTGTGTTAACATCATTCCTTTGACAAGCAATTGCTTCCACCCATTTGGAAATATAATCCATCGTGGCTAGCAAGAGGAGGAAAAATGCACACATGCATGCCAGCAGCAAACATGCACACACACAAAATGAAACAAACATTATACAAAAGAAAGAGCTACAAGAGTTTATTATGATGTGGAATGGTCCATAAAATCTATCCCCCATACATCGCAATTTGCAATCTACTCAATATTCCTCAGAAGGGCATTTCATTTCTCGCCGATATTTCCAATCTCGCATCTATCACATACTCTAATTCCATTCACATAGCCTCCTAAGATAAAAATAATAAACCCGATTGGAGTATCTATGAGCTTGCTTTTTCCTCCTTGCAAAAATGTCTCATATGGCGATGCATGGCATTCATTTACAATCTTGCATTTGCTCACTCTCCGGCACACATCTTCTGGCACCATGTCAGCACCTCTTTAAATAGGCAGCAACATCCCGCATGTAGTACCCGCTGTCATCCCTTCGAGCTTCTTCTGGTAGCTGAATTCACGAGGAACTACTCCACATGCCAAATAATTCACAATATCAGCATACCATGGGAGTCGACGCAACGGAAACAAAGCCGCTTCATCCGGGAAGTTCTCCTCGTTAGTCCCGCCTCCTTCTTCTTCTCGCCTTGTTTTTTCACTGACAAGTGATCAGCTATCACATTGTCACAACCCTTCTTATCTTTAATTTCCAGATCAAACTCTTGTAGTAACAACACCCACCTTATCGCCTTGGTTCGCTTCATTTTTCGACATCGATATTTGATCGCCAGCATATCCGTGTGAACTATAACATGGTATCCCAAAATGTATGGCTCGAATTTCTCACAAGCAAAAACTATGGCTCGTGATCTCCTTTTCTAGTTGAATTTTTCTGGCTTCATTGGGCCCTTCAGCATAGTATATGGCCTCAATATCTTCTATTTTCGTTGTCTCCAATACATCCTATCGCTAAACTCACTCAAGCATCACATTATTTCAATCCCCGATCCCATTCCTGGTGCAAACATGATAGGTGCTTGAACAAATCCGATCTTGATTTCTTCAAAGGTCGTTTCTAAGCAGAGTCATCAAAATCAAAACTCCTGTGTCTTTCTCCAAGAACGCATAATGGTCTCGCTATTTTGAGAAGTCTTCATGAATCTCCTGCAGAATCCAAAGATGCCCCCAAGAAAGTTCCCTTCTTATCCCTTTTACTCGTTGAGGGTGGTGCAAGAGTCTTGATAATCGACACTCATTGGTCCACTTAGTCCAGTAGCAGAAATTTTATGAATCATGAACACAATTTTCGTTACCATGAAATGGCATTTTTCCCGCTTTAGCTAGCCGCTTTTCCTCGCATCTTTTTGAAGCACTCGTGTTGTTTGACAATGCTCAAACTCGGATCCATATAATCGTGAAGTCATCCATGAAATCTCCATGACCTCCCCTAACCAAATCTGAGAACATGGACATCATACACCTATGAAAAGTAGCAGGAGCATTGCATAACCCAAATGGCATCCTCGAAGGCAAGGTGCCATACTCGGCATGTGAATGTGGTTTTCTCCGGGTCCTCAGTGAAAGGAAATTCCATTAGTCAATACCCCATCCAAAAACAAAAATGAGGGTGTCCTGCTAACCTGTCCAACATTTGATCAATGAAAGGCACGGAAATGATCCTTCCTGCTGCGTTGTTCAACCGCTAATCGATACATACTTCCATCCTCACACGTTTCACTGGAATTAACCTTACTTTTTTTCATTTCGAATCACAGCGGAACCCCTCCTTTCTTTGGAACCACATGGACTGCCAACTCAAGATTCACACTGCAGATTGCATATATAAAAACCAAGATTCAACCATTCGAAAGCACTTCATCTGACTACTTTCATGATTGATTCAGTCTTTCTTTGATGTTCAAATATATGGTTTTACATTTTCTCCGTTAGCCAGGTATGCATATTGATGGACTGATACCCTTTAATTCATTTATGGACCAAGAAATCGACTCCCGATAATTCTTCAAAATTTTTAGCATCTTCTATTCTTCAACATCACTCCAGTTCAGCAAAGATAATTCATCGGGTTACCTTGGTAGCTCCAAGTAAGCACTACTTCATGACTTGGCAACTCTTAAAACTAAATTCCTCAGATCGTCTCTTGATGAAAATCCTTCTCTTCATTATTGTCTCCATTGTCCATATTGTCTTGTTTAAGATTCATTACTTTTTCAGTAAAGTGTAAACTGATGTGCGGAAAATCATAATTAACACCCTTTCACATATCAGAACATCTCATTTTTCATTGATAGGAAGTTGAGCATTACAAATTCATAATGAATAATCAGAGTTGTTGAGATAAACATCATCTACTAACTTGTAATCTTCCCTTATCCTGTCTAAACTTTCAAACTTTGGGGCAAGATTGAGTCACAGTTTCTTCTCCAACCTCGAGAGGAGAACTCCTCTCGCATATCTATTAAAGGCCCAGCCATAGGAATGGCCTTCCCAAAGAATAGAGAACTTGTGAATCTTCTTCCATGTCCAGATGATGAAGCTTCCACAGAAAATTAATTTCACCTTTTACAAGCATCGCCTTTCAATGACTCTTCGTGTTTTTCATGGTTCTAGTTATTTCAAGAGTAACAAAAGCGGAGCAAGCTCCCCAAACTTACCTCTTGTAACCGATAATGGCATTAAGTTTATACTGGCACCCGAGTCACAAAGAGCTTTTTGAAATTCAAATTCTCCAATGACGCAAGGAATGTTGAAGCTTCCTGGATCTTTCATCTTTTCTGGTAAAGTCTTTTATCACAAGATCGCAAGAAGAAGAGATTCACTACTCCTTCCTTCCTAATTCTTCTCTTTCTTGCCCAAAATTTCCTTCAGAATTTGGCATAAAGTGGCATTTGAGTTACCACTTCGTGAATGGCATGCTTATCTCAACTTCCGGGAAGGTTTTCAAAACCCTGCAAACTGCTCCTCTTATCCTTGACTTCTGCGCTTCCCTACGAGAACAGGACCGCAGCATAGAGTCTCCCGGGCTTCTTCTGGCTTCTCTTTCTTCTTCTTGTTTATGCTCCTCTTCCTTTCTTCTCCGGTGTTGACTCGGCATTTTCTAGGCTTCCTTCTCCCTTGTTGCCTTCATCTTTCTCCTCGACTATCCTTCTCTAATTCTTTCCCATCTCTTTGAGTCGGCAATCACATGCGCTTCTTTGTATTTTTCTTCGTGGCTCACAGAGTGCATCTTTGATTTTATTCAAGGTCGTGGCCGCTTGCCCTATTTGTGTTTCCAGGTTCGAGAGAGGCAAGTGGTCGCTTGAGGAAATTTGAGAATTGTATTTAAAGCTCAATTGCAACTGTTCATGGAAGTTCAACAACTTTTTAATTTTCTCCCATGAAATGTAGCATCTAGTCTTCAAAGGTCTCGAGCCCCTCTTCACCCCCGATATTCATTTCGCCTCCTCCTCGTTGTCGGGCCGGCTGAACTTTTGGGTGGAGCATACCCTTGCCAAAGTTCACGATGTCTCAAACTTGCCAGGCTCCTCCACCATAAGAGAAATTCTATGGTTTCACGTGTGGGTATAATGGGTTGGCAAGTTGGGGTTAGGCTTGAAATGATATGCTCTCTGCTCATTCAAATAGTTAGCCTCCTCCACAACATAGGAAACCTCATCAGTGCGCCCCTCAACATTATTTGCTCTTCCTTCTCTTTCCACTGCTCTAATCTCATTTGCAGAATACATTCTTTTATCCACACGATGCATCAATGCATCTCAAATTCTTGCTCTATGGCGCATCTTGTTCAAATTTCAATCATTCCATTTCCTTAAATTTCACCTGCTCCTAAGGATTCAGAAGGAGGTCTCATATTGCACCTAGCAAGATTCTCGATCAGTTGTCTTGCTTCTTCTGCTCTTCTTCTTCTGAATGATCCGCCACAAGCTGCATCTATTATACCTTTTGAGGTATAATTCATGGAGTGGTAGAAGATGTCCATTTGTGTCTTCAGGTCTATCCAATGCATGGGACATCTCTTCAAAGCAAATTTCCTTGCATCTCTCCTGCGTTGTACAAACTTTCATATATTCCCTTGCTATAGTACCCTCTTCGCTCGTAAGTGAGGGATGGAGGAAAGAACCCCGCCGTAAGATTCCATCAACTCTTCCCATGTAGCAATGCATCCATACGATAGTGAGTCAACCATGTTGCAGCCTATATCTCTTAGTGAGAGAATAAACACCGCAGCTGATAACTTCGTGCCTCACCCCCCATTCAATATAAACTTATTGCTATTTCATAAACCTTCCAAATGCTTGCCGGGGATCTCTGCAGGAGTAATTCCCAAGAATCAAGTTATGTTGAACCATGGTGATTAGGGGCTGGCTCTCGGCTTAAAATTGTTAGCATCTATCGCCGATGTCTCACCGCGAGCATTCATCTGATAATCGTCTCCAAGTCCTCCATAGTGCTCCTCCCGAGGCACTTCCTCGCTTACGAATTCTCGTTGACCGTCGAGTTACTTCATTCCCGCCATTTCCTCGCTATTTCGTACTTTTAACCTTTCTTAGCCCTCTAAGTGTTCTGTTGATCTCAATGTCTAGTGGCAACAATTTAGCTCCCTGCTTCCTGAGCATGAATTAACTCCTAAAATTGTAACATACTGAGATCAAATGGAGTCAGTGATACCAAAAATTGTATTTATCTTGAAAAGCTCTACAAAAATTTCAGTAGCTTGCTAAACTACTGCTGTTGAATCATATTTTTGCAAATTTTCTATTTTCTTTTTATAAATTATGTCCAAACTAGTATTTCGCTTTTTGGTCTGAATATTGATTCACCAAATTCTTTCGATCCTCGGCAACGGCGCAAAAAACTTGTTCATGAACCAAATTATATATACAAGTTTATAGCATTATTACCAAGGGACTATCATCTAATCCCCATCAATAATGCCATGAAACTTGTTTGTTGTATTTCTTTGCTTAAAAGCAATTTTCCTGAAGAATAAATCATTTTCTTTCTCATTTTGATCCAGGATGCTGCAAGTATACAGGTCGAACAAGTAGTAAATTAGATTTAAGTCCAGATATCAATCCCACATAGATCTCAAGAATTCTCAATCAACTACCTTGATTACTCAAACTATATACTATTTGGACATTGATATGCAATTGGAATATTCTGAGCAATCTTAAAATAAGAAAAGAAAACTAAGATAAGCGACTAGATAGAAAAATGAATTAAAACTGAAAATCAAAAAATCAAATTCAGACTGATCAGTTATCTCTTAAAGGGAGCATTGAAAATACTGCTATTGTGAACATCAATTCCTGCAGATTGCACTGTTACTTTGCTTCATGAACCACATATTTAAAATCTGTCCAAGGAATATGATAGTGTCGTTGGATCTCTCCAAACACCACTGTTCATCATCTAATCTTCCTTGTTTCTTTCGAAGACAAAGGATTAGATGACTACTTTTAATCTGGGTTGCCTTGTTTTGGGTATTTTTCTTTTACAATACTTCATACCCAAAACATGGACTGTAAACCTTAGCTCCTAAATATAGTCATAGCAATGGGTTTTACACTTACATCGGTTCCTCTTCCTCCAAATTGGAGCAGTTCATCCTTTCCTTGATTAGATCCTTGCTAACACTGGATTAAACTTACTGTTCGAATCGAGGTGATCTCTCTGTTTGTTAAATGGATATTTCATTCCACTCATTCTCGATGTCAAGTGAGAAGAGGATTTATCGATTTAATTTCACAGAGCTCATTAGATCACTATTATCAAGTTAGCATACCTTCCAGAAATTGTTCATCACTCTCAGGAAATGCCTTCCCTGTGTCACTTAGAGGGCCTCCTGGAAATCAGAGTAAGAGACAATCCTATAGTGGGTATAAGACACTGACATTGGGATCAATTACAGAATACACAAAACCAGCAAGTTGATTTACAAACTGAAGTTCATTAGCAATTGATAAATTTCTACAGGAAAGATAATTTCTAAATAACAGAAGCCGATTCAATGGAAGCTTCGGGTTCGAATCACTAGATGACACCCTACAATGGCTCACATCAAGAAAACCATCAGAATAGGAAACTGAAGTCCCGACCCAAAATCATCCGACTTCGTACAAACCAGCAAGTAATTTGAAGGAAATAACAATCGCATTTAACCTTCAACTCTAATGTACCTAACATCCATCCAAATTTGAAACTTAAATAACGAACTAATCTAAAAATAAAAACAAAACAAAGAAAAGAAAAAGAAAATTAAAATACAAGGAGCCTTCGCTACCTGCATCTCTCTTTCGAGCAGCCGAGAGCTTACTTTTCTTCAAGAGTACTCGCGTATTTATGTGGTTTTCAAGTCGGGCCCCAACTTCTCGCGCACCTCTTTCGTGGGATTTCATATTAATTGGCCCATTTAGTTGTTCATGTAGTGACCTCGATTCTTTGTCGCGACCTCATTTGTCTCAGCTATGTTGCATAAGCTTTTAATTGGTCGCGACTTGCCTTTAGCATCCCTTGGATATGTTGTCGCGACATATAAATGATGTCGCGGCCTTCTTTCCTTGTAATTGATGTCGCAACCTTTGAATGGCGTCGCAACCTTAATTCTTTGCATTTGATGTAGCGACCACCAAATAACGTCGCGAATTCTTCTCGATGCAGCAGCTGATGTCGCGCCTCCTCGACCAACGCCGCGACCTCTTCGATGTATAATGTCGACCTCTTCGACGCCAATCTTGATTCCTTGCGAACTGATGGTCGCGATCACGAGTGGTGTCGCTGAATTTTAATTTTTTTACTAATGTCGCACTAATGATGTCACGACTTCTTCTCTCGATGTATATGATGTCGCGACCTTTGAATGACGTCGAGACCTTGATTCCTTGCAACTGATGTCGCGACCACTAAATGACATCGCGACTTTCTTTCAGCAAATCGATGTCGCGACTACACCGAATGATGTCGCCGACCTTCTTTCCTTAAAAATTCCGATGTCGCGATCTTCTTTCTTTGCGTAAAATTGATGTTCACCACTAAAATGATGTCGCGGGACTTCTGTTCAGTCTTGTGAAGATCTCATATGCAACTTCTTCTCTATGTCACTTACTCAGATAACGTGACCGGGCTTTTAATTCCGCAGGCGACCTCGATGTGAATCTCCATTATTGTCAAGTCGTCGCAACAATAGGTCCTTTCTTCCTTGTGCACTTCTCCTGTTGCAACACCATTCAATCAGACATGTCATTCCTACCCAGCCAGTTTATGCTCCTTTTACTACAATATTCTCTTTCTCTTGAATTTCCTACTGCATAATAGTTTGGTGAGTTATTCAACATTTCTGCCCATAAATCAATCTTTTTTAGATAGAAAGCAATCAGAAAAATGGACTGAAAATGGATGACTTTTAAGCTCATCAACCATATACCCATCATAAACCGTGGGACACCCCACCTCACGACCCCCAACATCGAAAGGTGTCGTGGTGATAATAATAATGAACCGTCGGTAACCCGACCTCACGGCCGTGGAAATAATATATAACAGTTGGATAAAACCAACCTCACGACAGTGGAAATAACATATACCGTTGGATGAAACCAACCTCATGACACCGTGGCAAACCCAGTACACTAACCGCAGACAAACCAACCTCACGGCATACCGCGGCAAACCCAAAGGCACTGTGAATATACATACCGAATCGAACCTTCCGTACTATATGGTGCCACATCAATTTATAACAACTAACACAAAAGATTCTTGGTCTACATATACTTTTCCAATCGCATATCAGACATAAATTAAGAATTTATAAATTTAGTTTCAAACTATCTGAACAAATATATTGATGAATTTCAATTCATCAATTAATGCCGAAAACGAAATACTACAATGCTAGGGCTAAGGACTTATAACCAATTTTAAGCACATAAACTTTGACAATATTTAACATGCTTAAAATCATAACACTCTGAAAATCCATTTCTTAAATCACTAATTTTCAAAGTTGTTTAAAACCTCAATCCATGTACCACAATATTTGAATATCACAAATTTATCCATGAACTCAGTAAAATTTCCAAATATTTAAAATTTTGACAAAATTCACATGAAATGATAACTTGTTTATATAAAAACAAATAATTATTTTTATGCATAACCGACCATTAGATCAAATAATATATATATATATATATATATATATATATATATATATATATATATATATATATATATATATATATATATATATATATATATAAGTACATACTTCAATCTGCCAATTATATATCATAATACTCTTAAAGCATTTAAAACATATAAAACTACTCACAGATCACATGCTCAATCCCGCCTCCTCGTAGAATCGCCCAAGCCTCGTGATTGCCCCATAATATAATAAAAATACCATTTTAGCTCCAATAACTTAACCAAAGACATTAGGATGCCTCAAATGTCTTAGAATAACTTTTAGAGATAAGAAATTATCTAAATTGGACTTCGACAGGTCCAATTATACAATGTGCCCTATTGACCTCGTACCCAAAATTGGGGCTTTTCACCCGGAAGCAGATTTTTCAAAATTGAACCTCCCAATAAATCATAAAAATATCCAATTTCACTAATCCAACTTCAATTTTGCCTAATTTGACCCATTGGTGTCCAATTTTAGTCCAAACATTTTCGGTAATTACCATAAATGACCTAAAATGGAAAACTACAACCAAACGACGTCCAATATTTACAAACTTTATATCAACTGAAGCCTAAGAGACTAGAACACATCGGGCATTCTTAATACCTTGGTCCAAAGGTTACCGCAGGGCGTGAAAATTCGATCCAACCGCTAATAAATTTGTTTTCGTCATTCTCTAAACTGGGTGATTTAATCAAGCAGTAAAATAATGATGGGAATTGAGTTCAAAATTGGTCTAAAAATGGAAAGAAGTGGCGGGTCGGCCTCGAATGGCCGGAATGGCAACCGCGACCCAAGGTGGCGATACCGCTGCCGGCCGCCCGATCCGAAGGCCCAATGGGCGGTTGGCCATGAAATTTCACGCCAAGATCATCCGACGGTGGCGCTCCGGCCTTCCAAGGCAGCGCAAGGGGGCGCATCAAACGGCCTCACCGCTTAAAACCCGACGATCCGAACTAGTCGGTGAACTCCACCTGCCTCGGGGGGTCCACGGGGTTGGGATTTTTCTTCTTTCTGCCTGGGGTCGATCCTCGCCACTTGGCACACAAAACTAGGCTTACATAGAGCCTAGGGTTGTTTTCAGGTAAAAATCCCGAACTGATTTGGACATTGATAAAATACTGCTATTTGAACTTGTCAGGGCCATAACTTCTTATTTGTAAGTCGGATTTTGACGTTCAACCCGTCTATGAACTTGTATCAACGAGGACTACGAAATGGTGTTTTAGTCAACCCAAAATTATTCATCCTTGAAAAATTCAACTTGGGCCCACATACTAATTGTTGGCCTTAAACTTAGTCAAACTGTCAAACGGTTAAAAACTCAGATTATTTGATACGCAAGTTGTTACATAACAGCGAACTCTATGCTTCAAGGAGGAACGTGTTTTAGCTAACCATCTCTTCCGAAGTTGTCATCCTTGTAGATGTTTGGATGCCCAGAAAAATGAAAAAAAGAAAAACGAAAGAAAGTGAGAGAAACCCAGAAGAAGGGAAAACGGAGAGCTGGAGCTTCTCCCAAACTTTATTTCTCGAATTGATTAATTCCAAGTTGATGTGTCGAGGCTTAGGTCTTTAAGTAGTATATGAAATTACAAAACAAACCAAAACAAAAGCTATTACAAGGGTTAAATTATTAAGAAAAAAAATTGTAACAAAAAGGCAAAAGCGTGTAACTGTAGGAAAGGTGAAATGTGAATAATGGAAGGATGAATAGTGCGTATAAATTTCATAGGTTAGAACAAAATTTGCTCTAATTTCATTTTTCTTCGTTTCGGGGCTTCTTCTTTCCTCTCGTCGATCTACGATGTCGAGTGACTCCGAATTTTTCATGCTTGGATCGACCTGTCACTTTCGCATGGATTAGCTCACAAAAACTACAAAATTTGCCACAAAATGCGATCAGTAGAATAGTAGGGACCTTAATGTGCAAACCGGGTTAATTAGAATTATTAGTAAACAAAAAGCACTCAAAACCTATAATAAATAGGGTTCAAAATAGCACTTTTTGGGCACTAATCAGTGATCCTTAGAGATTATTCTCCAAAGAATGTGCGTTTAAAAGAACAATCTGGGGGTTGTGATTGATTGATTGAGTAATCAATTAAGTTAACTATTTTAAAGAAAAAATGTGAATGATAGGGTTCTTAGCTTTCCACTCACTGCCGATCAGGTATTACCCACCTCTTATTCACAATCTCATCTAGGAGCCATTGATGAATGGTCTTCGACGAAATATTTTACATTAAAAACTCTTCTAAATGAAGAACGATTGAGCGATGACAAACACTTGTTCAAAGGATTTTCTTGGACTCTTAGCTTGCATTTGCGATCAAGCACAACGCTGCACGAGGCCCCTCGCTCTCACACGTTTGTCAAGAAGATGCCAAACTAAGGTTTTATAAGATTTTCCGCAAGTGCTTAGCATTGTGCCAATCCGTTGAAGCACAAAAGAGGAATTGAGGGTCATTACCTTGACGGATGTGAGTTTCCACCATTAGAACCCCATCATGGAAGTTTAGAACTTCATTGAAACTGGAGATCGATTCATATTTTATAAGAAACTACTCATAAATGAGACTTGAGAAATAACACTTCAATTGCAAGATTGGGATGTCAAAAGCAGCCGTAACTCGTAAGAAAATACCGAAGTTATATGAACTAATCAGCGATGTCATTACACGTAATTGATCAAAACTGAAGAAAAAACTAAGTACTCTACTCTACCATATGAACCCTTGAAAAAAATATGAGAGAAGCACTCTAATTGTCTAAAACCAAACCCTAGAATAAAAAAATGCTCTTCTCTACCCTTCCTTTGGCTTAAATACCTTCTCCTTAGTGATCTCGAAGTGGTGGTCGAAAGACGATCATACCCTTGCACAAAGATTGGAATTCTGCTCAAATCTCACAAAAATTACATGTTGGTACCATTACCAAGTAGGCGTGGTAATCGTACTAAAAGGCTATTTGCTCGTTGTTTGGGGTTACCTGGTGACGGCTATTTGCACGGATGCCAATAGTGTACTACATGTGGGTACCGGTCATTATATGTCGTGATCAGACCACCGCCTGCTCTCCTCACCGTGAGAACTACCCTGACTTCTCGATGCTGGTCACGCCAACAACCACAATGATCTACATTTGTTCTCTGGACACGGACCCCTATAAAAAGTGTGCATGTGGGTACCAGTACCATTATATGTGATACCGTACCATCAATTCCTGAAATACTCCCCTCAATCGTAGAGCACTACCCAGATCTCTTCTACGGGTCGCCATCAACCGCAATGATCTACATTTGTTCTATGGACACGAACCCCTATAAAAAGTGTGCACGGAAATAAAAAAACCTGCACAAACACAAAAACATGAGAACAATCAAAGGCACCTATTATTACACAAAATGGGAGCAAAATATGAGCTGGGGGTATTAAAATCTGATATAAATGTTTCCCTTTTATGTTTTCAACAGAGGGCCAAGTTACCTTTAGAGATTTAGAGCGCATCATCCTCCTACATTCAGATGGGGAGAGGACCCGGTGGTGGCTAACCATTGGTTCCGGCAGGTAGAGAGAGTTTTGGAGGCTATGGACATTACCTCTAATGTGACACGAATTCGTCTAGCGACATTTCAGCTTGAGGGTGAATCACAGATATGGTGGGATTGGGTGAAAACCTACAGATATTAGGAGGCGATGACATGGGCAAATTTTTGAGAGCTCTTTATGAGCAAGTTTTTCTCGGCATCGGCTAGGTATGTCAAGGCCCATTAGTTTCTAGACTTGCAACAGGGAGACATGACAGTATTGGAGTACGTGGCTAGGTTCATTGAGCTAGCCCGTTTTACGGATGACTATGTGGCCACAGATCTGGCCAAGGTGAGGAGATTTGAGGATGGTCTGAGACTATCCATTAAAAAGGATCAGGGGACTTCGCAGAGCATGGACTCTATGGTTAGGACAACTATGGCCATGGAGGGAGAGATTGATGATGCCAAGAGTATCTGAGATGCCGGTACTGGTAGGAGGAGAGAGAGTCAACCTTCTTCAAGCTCGGGAAAGCGGTAGAGGACATCTATTTCCCGAGGATTACAAGGACAGGGTCGCGGCTATCAAGGCTAAGGCCAGGGCAAGGGCACGAGCCAGACAGGGCTGATGACTTGTTTCTTCTACCATCAGCCTGGACATATGAGGAGGAATTGCCCACAGAGGCAAGGATCCTAGGGTTTTGTGACGCCACAGTCCCAGTCATCAATGGGATAAACACGGACACAATTTGTTCCTCCTTGCCCTAGTGATCGGGGTGAATCATGCATGCATTTCAGTTGAATTCCTCGGGTGTTCTTTTTGCGGATTGCAATTTACATCTCATAGACATTTTCAGTAATATTACGCTAATCCCTCATATTATCTTATTCTATAGAATATGGTGATAGTGGAATCAAACGAGCAACTAAAAGACATGAAAACAAAACGGAAGCAAAAACGACAAAAAGGTGGACTAGAAAAGGGATACGGGTTCGCCGCGGTGAAGCACTTCACTGCAGCAAACTAGAAATCCTAAAATCAAAGGCCACGGTTCGCCAAGCGGTTTACCTTTAGCCCGCGATTTGGGCGAAATCTTTCCCATTACGAGAACTAAAAAAAAACCCTAGCTATCTGGGCCATTGATGGCTCGTGTCTCAAGGTATAAAGAGGGAATAATTTTGAAGCAGAAAAGGAAGTTGGATTAGGAAGAAGGAGGATATGCATGCAGTGAGAGATCAATATAGACGGATTCGGGACAGATCGCGAAGACAAATTTTTCTACAGTTCTTTCTTCAACCTACTTCATGATTCGAATTCTTCAATCCTCAGAATACTGAATAATAGATGAACTAATTCCTTCTCTAGGGTTTTTCCAACCCTAACCACGGTTTGATGGATTGATTTTCAGTTTTGGCTTATTTGAATAGTAATATGAGTTCATATGTTTGCTTTAATTCTGGGTTTAATTACATGTTATTGTCTGGCCAACCGTGACATGCTAAAGCTGGGAGTTTGAGATCGAGAGAAGATAACTTCTAGGGACATGGTTAAAGAAACACTTGGGTAGTCGAAGAATATAGATATTTCAGACTACAAGTGTGGCACTAGGGTTTGCACATTTAGGCATTTCGGAGTCGAGGGATTGAGGCAGATATGCAATACATCCCACTGGAAAGATAGGAAAATATATCTCGAGAGAGAATATCTTGAAGGAAAGATCAACCTGCCAAAATAACTCATATGAATACTTCAATAAGTCCTTAATTGAATTGACATCTATCAAGTGTGGTAGAAGACGGTAAAACCCTAGGTTTCTCATCATCGATATAATTCTACACACATAATTCTAAGTTTTTGTTAATTCTAATAATTTAGTCGTAGTTCACTCTAGGATTAGATCCAAATATTGTCGAAGTCATTAAATCAGTAGTCAACACACTTCTCTTCAGGAACAACACTACTCAACCACTCACATCATGGTTAACTCGGTTGCACTTGCGCACACTATTTGTGTTTTCCAATACTTTGGCACACTCACCATCACCAAGTTTTCTACAAATAAGCTTCGAGTAGTTTAGTGTTGATATTGACAGTCGTGCCATAGATAGTATTTCGAATCAATTTTTCTTTCTTTAGTTCTTCTCTCTTCTTGATCATTTATTTTTACTTTTATTCTTGGTTTACGTGTTCTTCTTTATTGCATATGTGTTGTGATTTGGTTTCGTTCTTATCCCGTGATTTTAGGAATGTATTTAGAGTGCATGCAAAGACAAGGGCACAGGGAACTGTTTCCATTTGATCTTCAACTAGAACGGACACTGCATCGATTACATAGAGAGACCCACGTAACTCAGCCTGAAATCATGCATCATCCAGTAGATGCAGAACATATTCATGATGTAAAACCAGAGAGATTTCAATTTCTGGAAAAAGGGCAAAATCGTAATTTTGATTACAAAATTGTAATTTCGGTTAAAAATTCATAATTTATTCTCTAGATCTCGGAGGATGAAATGGATTGACCGTTGGGATCGTCTCGTGAAATCTAGTTAGCACATAAAATTTCATAAAATTCCGAGACAGTCGAAATTTACACGTTTTTTGAGGCATCACGGTTCGGGTGCCGTAAAACGATTTTCGATGCGACGAAAGTCACATATAACACATACTCATGTGCCATAAGTGGTATGAGTAGAGAAATGATGAAAATGGACGGTCGAGATAGTGCCGAATGTCAAAACTGGAAAAAAGAAGGACATAATGGTCATTTTGAAATCTTAAATGATAAGAAGACAAAATAAGCATAGTGTCATCCTCTTCCTTATTCAAAAGACAAAAGAAAAAAAAAACGTGAAATGGGAGGAAAAAAACTTGCAGTAGCTGATTTTTCTTTTTTTTAGTGTGAGAAATTCTGACTTCTCTCTAAAAATACGGGCGCATCCTAATTCTTCGCGCCTTCGGACAAGAAGGCAAATCGTTTACATCTGAGTTTCGTGGGCAACACCGGATTTGTGTGGGTTTCAAACCTGCAGGTAGGGGTTTCCCCCATTTGGGTTTTATTCCCTTAAGTACTTCTTACGAATGTTTGAGTATAATGAGGTCGTTAGGGGTTTGTTGATCGGTCCCAAACCTCGGGACCAATTAATATGAATTTTTGAAACTATTGTGACAAACAGGTGGATCGACCACGGCCGTGGTTTGGGTAGCAATTGAGTTTTTCCATGATAAATCATGTATTGATTGGAATGAGGCCGAAAATGGTCGGAAATGCTGGGTTCACAAGGTGAACCGATGAATCAGGATTTTTCGAGAATAGAACTCGAGGAGCCACTATTCCCAAAACATCGTTTCAAATATATTTTTGTGAAAATATGTGTTTGGTCGAAAGGATTTAAATTAAATTGCTCGTGTTTGATCATTAGCCCAAGTGAGCTTTAATTTTGATATATATATGAAATGAGAATCATGACATGATTGTGTGAATTGGATTGTTTTGTAAATATATGCATGTTTATATATTTTTATATGTGAATTAGACTCGTATTGAATCGCACATGCATCTCGTATGCACCTGAACACCCTAGACTATAGGGAGCGAGTGTGACGCCCAAACCCGGTCCGTGACTACCCGTCAACCCACCTGAATACAAGTGGAGGTCGGTTACCCGACGCCACTTTAGAAAATCAGAGTCCTCAAATGAGCTCTACCCAAATACAAACCTCAGATAAACCGTCCCAATCAACAACATGCAATATATATATCCAATAATGACCACTTGGGCCCATCAACTGTACTCAACACATATCCAAACCATAATCCAATAGTTTCAAGAGTTATTTTTACTTTAAACAATACATATATTAAGATTAGAGAATTTTAATACATGTACAAACCACCAAAGCCACATTCCTAGCTTTCTTCACAATAAATCTCTAGGATCTAGGCCGTCCTCCTCGCACGCCCCCGTACCGTAAAATAAAGGGGGAATCCCACGATCGGCAGCCAGCTCAAGAGAGAATCACCAGTGGGCTACTCACCACCTAAGTGCAGTGCAATGTTCCAATTTAAACACTCATTCAAGAAATTGCATGATCCTACTTGAATGTCTACATGACCAACTCAGATCCCGAGTCCTCACTGACTCTCTCACACTCGCCTAAGCCTTGTATGAGAATTATTGTAGTGTTAGGCAACTCCTCCGACATGAATATATATCAATTCAACGTCCGACGATTGATATATATTAATTGTTTGTGGACTACTCCGATGAATAAATATCAACTCGGGCCGTCCGACTCCGCTGGGATATATTATTTAGCTCAGGACTACCCCTCCGATGAATAAATATCAACCGGGCCGTCCGACGGGGTTGATATATTATTTAGTTTGACTACCCTCCGACACTGATATTTTAGGACTACCCTCCGAACCTTGTTTCTCTAGACTATCTCATGCACTAACTCCTATATTCCTGGGGATGTTCCAAAGGCATATGGAATGATATGTATGCTGCCCACTCAGCTAATCACATGCAACATATAAACACATGATATACTCGCATAAAAATTAAATCACACAAACATGTTAATGTGAATTATCATTTCACACATCAAAATTCAGCTCGAGCTAATGTTCAAACACAAGCAATTCGATTCAAATTACTTAACCAAACACATAATTTCACGAAAATATATTCTTGGAACACTATTTCGGGAATAGTGAAACCCTCGGTTAATATTCCCAAAAAAATCACAAATCAACGGTTCACCTTGTGAACCCGCAATCCACGGCCATTTCCGGCCCAATCCATACCAAAACACATGGACATTTATGGCCCACATAACCCTGGACTGCTTTTACCAAATCTCCCGAACCCACAGTTGGGTCAGTCCACTGGCAAACCCACATGTCCAACCACGGTTTCAATTTTGGAACCGAATTTACCTATTTCTTGTCTCCTACTTCCACCAAAATAGAATTTAATGCATAAATTCTACAGAACAGCCCACATCAGCTTCGCATTCACTTGACCGTCCTAAATGTCCAAAATATTTATAATCTTGGCCCCATGTTTTGGGACCCATCAATGTACCTCATTCCCCGGCATTTTCCATACAAATACATGATTTAAAGAAAAAATTATGGAATTAGAAGACCCAAACAGCCCCTAATTTATGGGGAGCCACGGATGATGAGAAAAATCCCCAAGAATTTCTAACAATTCGGTCCCATGTTTTAGAACCGATCAAATGGCCCCTCACAGCCTCAAACGAACCGAAACATCGAAAAACCTTTAAAAATGGGAATAAAATGCAAGTAGGGAGAAAATCCTACCTCTTGGAGTTGTCAAAAACTCGCAAACTCGGGGTCCACGCGCAGCCCGCTCCGTAGAACATTTCTCCTTCGTCTCCGAGTCCGCCTAACGGTCCGATCACCGTGTGCAAATCTAGAGAGAAGCTCTCTCTCTCTCTAAAACTCTCTCAAAATCTGGAGCTCACTGCATCAAGAATGGCTTTCACGTTTTTGGTCTTGGTCCATTTAAGAAGACAAGTCACTATTTGCTAATTTGGCTTTTAGTGACTTAAAACATATTCTATAATGCCCATTATGTCCCTCTTTTACCAGATTTGATGTTCGGCACTACTTCGGTCGTCCATTTTCATTATTTCTCTACTCATACCACTTATGGTACATGAGTACATGCTATCTGTGCCTTTCGTCGCAGATCAAAATCGGTTTACGCAAGACCCGAACAATGATGCCTCAAAACGCGGCCGACTCCGCGACTGGCTCCCGTAAAATTACGAAATTTTACGTGCTAACTAGATTTCGCGAGACGATTCCAACGGTACAATCTGTTTCGTCATCCGAGATCTAGAAAATTAATTACGGATTTTTAACCGTAATTACAATTTCGTAATCAAAATTACGATTTTGCCCTTATTCCAGGAATTTAAATTTCTCGGGTCTTACAGAGTGCATGAGATGAGTCTAGAGAAAATGAGATTCTGGAGGTTGTCTAAAAATGTTAATTATCGGAGGGTAGTCCAAATTGAAAATATCAATCGTCTGAGCGGCCCAATTGTTATTCACATCGAGCGTAGTCCACAAACAACAATACATCAATCGTCTGAGGGCCCACCGACATATACACACGGAGGGTTGTCCACAAAACTAACAAAACAATAATTCTCGTACGAGGCTTAAAGAGCGTGAGAGAGTCGCGAGGACTCGGATCTGTTAGCTGCGTAGACATTCAAGTAGGATCATGCATTTGCTTGGAATGTGTTTATTTTGGAACACACCGCACTCCTGTGTGGAGAGTAGCCCACTTAGGGCGATTCCACTACTGAGCATTAGCTCACCCTGTCGAGGGATATTATTTTACAGGTACAGGGAGCGTGCGAGGGGACGGCTCATCCTAGGGATTGAGGATTAGAAGAAAGCCGGGTTGTGGCTTTGGCTGATGATATATACATGTATTGAAATGTCTAATTTTAATATATGTATTGTATAAGAGTGAAAATATTGTAACTCTTGTAACTATTTGGTATATAGTTGGATTCATAGTTAGTATGTATTATGAGTATCGTTTGTGAGCCAAAGTGGCCGTATTACTCATGTAATTGGATATAATTGATATATTGGATATATTGAACTGTTTGGGACAGGTATATGCAGGTTTTTTATTTGGGTAGAGCTCCCCGTACAAAGGAGACTCTTCCCAATTTTCGCAGAATTGCCGCGCAACCTGTATTCACGAATGATTCCGCTGCCGACGGTAGTCAATCTGACCCCTGTGTTTGGGGCTACAGCTTGGTATCGTGAGCTTAGGTATACGAATACCTAGGGAGTCTGATTTGGGTATCCATCAGCACTTAGGTGGTTTGATGTTCAGCGAAAGAATTGCCTATAAGGCACGTGAATAAAAACTAGACACCGCATGTGTGCTTTGTGTGTGCTTTGATACATTGGTTGTTCGATGGTGTGTATAACCTTAATTGTTAGTGTGTTGAGATTGTTATATGTTAGGTGATTAGCACTTATTATGTTGGAAAAAAATTCAGGAGTTTATAGTGTGTAAACTGAAATGTAATAAATTGTAACAATTGGTCAGTTTGCAGGATGGGATTTAATAAAATTTAAGGTCGAACACTAGGTTCGCGCTGATCAAGAGGTCGGGGACATTTGTACAAAATGTCCAAAGTTAAAGGAAATAAAGAAATAAATTTTACAAAATTTATTGGTTTAAGGACAATGAAATAAAATTCTAAATAAATTTTAAAGTGAACTCAGAATATTGGAGCGTAGAAATTTCAGCACTCAAGCAATCCGTGATGTGGAGTAAGGAGGTTACCGAAATGAGGAAAAAAACGTAACCCGAAATGGCCTATCGCCCATCTGAAAGCACTAGCTAAAGTAGACGTGGGTAGGCCGGGCTCGCACGGTGCTGGGCGCGCTAGGGGCTGGGCGCAGCGGTGTCGGGCGAAAGCGGTGCGGCGCTGGGCGCACGGGGCGATGCTGGGCGTGGCGCGCGGGCGTGTGTGGCGGTGTGCGCGCGCGCGAGCGCGGTAGGCGCGCGCGCGGAAGCGTAGATAAAGGCGGGCGTGGGTAAAGCCGCACGCGCATGGGCAGAGCGGCGTGCTTCCGATGCCGCGCGAGGCCCGCGCTGCCAGCGTGCCGCCGCTACTCGGGTTGCACTCGGCGCACGCAGCTTCGCCGTTCGAGTCGCTTCGGGGCATCGTCATGAAACCCGCTCATGAACATTGTTCATCACAAATTTTGTTGAAAAAAACAATTATTAAAAAAAATGAAATAAAATCAAATAAAATTAGTCAAAATCTTCGAAAAATAAAATTTTCAAAAACGAAATTTTCAAAAATGAAATTTTTTAAAATAAAATTTTGTTGAAAAAAATATTTTAAATGCAAAATCGATTGCCTTGCATTACATGTAAATGCAAGGATAATGTGTATACACTGATTTATGTGTATGATTAGTGTATCGGGGTTGTGTTTATGCCTTAGAGATACTGTAGATTGAGATTTAACCCGCCATGTTAATTGCGGTAGATGGCTAGGTAGAGGACGAGGACGTAGAGGACGTCCAAGGGGCACTGGTTAGGCACCACCAAAGGTTTGATAAGCGTGCTTTACCGAGGCCGTAGGTACATGTACAGTCGGCTATCGCACAGACTGGTATAGTAGGAAGACATGAAGATCCTAGTAACCTGCAGGTTTCAAGATCATCCCTACATTTGATAGGGGGAGGAGATCCAATGGTGGCGCACCATCGGCTCACGCAGACTGACAAAGTTGTTGGGAGGCTACGGAGATTACCTCGATCACTCGATTAGACTAGCTGCCTGTAAACAGAGAGAGCGAGGCCCAAATATTGTGAAATACAAGGACCTCAGAGACCTCGGCGGTACCAGAAGTCGAAGTCTCCCCAGTGATTGTGACTAGAATAGTGGATGATATGTCGAGGTTGAGAGTTGGAGATCTCAGACTCTACTCACAAATGACCCGAGGATCGCTGGGACATGTCGAGTCTCGATGTTATCATGAGATGGATTGGCCTAATAAATTCTACGGGGGCTGGGCCGTTATATATCATGAAGGAGGGTTATCACATACGCAGATTGTGACTGTGGTATTTCAAGGGGACAAGCATGACATTTCGCACCATACAAGATAATGAGTCCGTGTGTCAGACAAGAAGGGTCGCTAATCCAGCCTTACTCCTGAGGGACTTCCAGGAGACTAAACTGGATTCACCTCGGTAATTTTATGGTATGTGGATGTTTTTTCGCATATTACCCGGATCAGCTTCCACAAAGGGTAGTGACTCTGGGAGATTGAAGTTACACTGGCATTTCACCCATTCCTTATGACTCAAGATGATGTACCACAGCTTGAGTCATAGGAACTCGTGAGTCCAAGACAGGAGCTATTGGACAAGGTCTATAAGACCAGCACTTCACCATGGGGCGCTCCGCTTCTCGTTTGCAAAGCAGTATGACAAGACCTCGGATCCGTGCATTGACTACGACAGCTGGAACAGTGGTTACTATCAAGAATCGGCACCATTACCGAGGATCGACGACGAGCCAACTACTGATAGAGCACAAGTCTACTTCAAGATAGACCTTCGCAGACTGGTTACCATTAATGAGGGTTGTGGGATATTAAATATCCGTAAGACAACGCTTTTAGACACGCATGGGCACTTTGAGTTTACTGGGTGATGCCTCTTTCGATTGACGATCGCACACAGCATTTCGCGGGATCTCATGGCTGTGATATTCTAACCCTATTTAGACTAGTTTGTCGTGAGTCTTCGCGGATGACATCATGATCTACCTCAAATGAGCGGAGCATGAGTATCACTTCTGAGGATTTTGTTACAAATTTGTCGAGACCATCACCGTGACGCCAAGTTCACTGCGCGAAGTTCTCGCTTACTAAGGTGAGATTTTTCGACACGCATCGCCTCGTGCGTGTCGGTTGGACCCAGAGAAGGTTGAGACCTGATGAGCTGGGATAATCAACGTCAACTTTCGAGATACGTAGCTCCTTATGATTACCGGGTATTACAGATATCTCGAGAATGGGTCAAGTTGTCCATTCAGCATGATCGTAGATTCATCACGACATGGACTCCATGGCTGGGACTCGCCTGACCATAGAGAGAGAGAGAGAGATCGAGATACCTCTGAGCACTCCTGGATGCGGGTGTTGATAGCAAGAGAGGGAGGATCAACCTTCTTCTAGTTCGGGAAGAGGCGTAAGACTGCTTCACACGAAGTTTTGTGACTGGTGGCCAAGATCAAGTACGCGAGACTGGAGCCACCCCTGCAGACAGGATCCCAGACTCTCGGGGACGCTGCCTCCCAAGAAGTTGTAAAACAAAGAGAGCATATGGGCTTCATTCCTCCACACCCTAGTACGGGGGTCGTAGGAGCCAGCCAGTTTCAGGTAGTTATACAAGCACTCCAAGAATACGTATAGGCCGAGGGCCGCAGTGTGGGTCGGTTGTGACGCATCGTAGTCAAGAAATGAAGTGTGGTGGACCTTAGTGGTAGACATATTGGTTGATGTCAGTTTGACATGGATGAGCTGACACCATCGGATTGTCGCACTGGGAGACCTTAGTCGGGCTGTCATACCCGACTAATACAAATTCTGGATTTGGGCTTAGAGGTTAAAGCCCAGCCAGTATAGATGTTCTTCCCTGTGATGTAGACATGAGAGTCGACCGATAGGTCGAGATTATGAGCGAGAGATCTCCGAGATTCGCTTCATGGTGAACCCCGACTGGGTGTCATGGCATTATTATGTCGCACTGTAACATCATGCCGAGTCGGGTGTGTGGTGCACTAAGATGGTCATTCACCACTCTTGGATGAGTACGGGTTGAGTTTGTCTTGACTACGCCTAATGAAGACTCATAGTTCACCCGTGAGATCGAATAGGAATACCAGCCATGTTGGGCAAAGAAAAAAGGGGGTCGTTAATCCCCTAAGGTAAGAATCCTAGAGTTAGGGTGTAAGAGACCCAGGGAGATATCCCGAATTTCTGCGTGAAGGTAAGAGGCTCCAAGTGTGAGCCGGAGAGTTAGGTTAATCGAGATGAAAACACACGGTCAGGATATCACGTAGACTTAGAGTTGAGTGATAGGAGTCGGGAGTGACTCAAGATTTGGATACCCCTTTGGAAATTGCATTCGGTGTTGTTGAGTCGGTAAGGGCTTAGTATATGGATGTCATACATGACATGGACTAGGTTGACGGTCCATTGGATTGTCATCGATTATGACCTTGGGAAGGTCAGCGTTTACACACAAAGTAAGGGTTGTGTAGGGTTACACGTTGTGTGGATTATATATAGGTATTAGAGGACATGCTACGAGCATGCGTCCTGGATCATAAGAGCAGCTAGGAGGAGCATTTGCCTTTAGTGGAATTCGCCTACAAATAACAGCTACTGTGCGAGTATACGATGGCACCGTATGAGGCCAAAGGGGAGGCCATGTAGATCATCAAGTATGTTGGACCGAGAAGGAGAGCTCCATCATCGGGGTTCTAATCTTATTAGAGACACCTCCGAGAAGGTGAGCATGATATCGGCGTTGTCTTCTCAAATGCCCGCAGTCGCGTAGAGCTTATGCAGCGCACGCCGATCCTTATCGAGGTCAGATCACTGTCTGCGTGATGCATAAGAGGGGATCGGGTCAGCCCGCAAGCGCGGTAAGCTATCGAAGTTCATCGACCTTCTCGAGATACTTCGAGAGGTAGGCACCGCGCACTACGCTACCGCCTTCAAGATGTCGTGTCCACGAGGCGTTTCAAGTCTCATGCCCTAAGTATACTCAGATCCACCATGTAAACTGATCGGGGACATATTGAGGTTGACACGGATGGGACCTTCGAGAAGTACCGCAGTATTGTTGATAACCGTGATCGTGCTTACGACGCAAGACCGTGGAGGCTAGTATCAAAAGCAGGGCAAGACTATGTGGAGTGGGAGGAGTCCACGTGAGCCGAGGACACGATGCGGGCCACCTATCCCTTCTTATTTAGGGACGAAGGCACGAGTTTAGTCGCTTAAAATTTAAATGACTGCTTACATGCATGGTAGATGCACGTTGCATATGTGCATGAGTGGATTAGAATTGTCCTAATTTCGACGAAATTCCTTTAAGAGGGAGAATGTAAGACCAGAAATTTCACTTTTGAAAAAGGGGCAAAATCACTGATTGGGGCACCACTTCGTTGTAACTGTAATTTATTCTAGATCTCGGATGATGAAATGGACGCATCGCTCGAATCATCTCACAAATCTAGCTAGCACATAAAATTTCGTGAAATCTTCGAGAGATAGTAACTTACACGCTGAGGCATCACTGTCGTGTCAAAGAAAACGATTTTTGATGGGACGAAGTCACATATAACACGCACTCATGTGCCATAAGTGGTATGACTAGAGAAATGATGAAAATGAACGGCCGAGATAGTGCCGAATGTCAAAACTGGGAAAAGAAGGACATAATGGTCATTTTGAAATCTTAAATGATAATAAGACAAAATAAGCATAGTGTCATCCTCTTCCTTATTCAAAAGACAAAGGAAAAAAAAACGCAAATGGAGGGAAAAAAACTTGCGAAATGAGATTTTCATTTTTTAGTGTGAGAAGTTCTTACTTTCTAAAATACGCGATCCGAATCGGGTCGGCAAAGTGTTCTGTAGACAAGAAGGAATGTACTTTTACGCGAGAGGGCTTCGTGGTAATGGATAGGGAGTTTTCACCTCCGAGAGGTAGGGGTTTCTCCCTATTTGGGTTTTATTCCCTCTTTAAGTATTTTACGAATGTTTGAGTATAATGAGGCCGTTAGGGGCCGTTTGATCGATCCCAAACCTTGAGACCGAATTAATATGAATTTTTGAAATCTCATTGTGACAGCCGTGACTAACCATAGCTGGTTTGGGTAGCAAATTGTGTTTTTCCATGATAAATCATGTATTGATTGGAATGAGGCCGGAAATGGTCGGGAAATGCGGGTTCACAAGGTGAACCGATGAATTGTGATTTTTCGGGAATAGTAACCGAGGGTTTCACTATTCTCAAACAAAGGTTCTCAAATATATTTTTGTGGTACATGTGTTTGGTCGAGGATTTAAATTTTTAAATTGTCAACGGTTTGATCATTAGCCCAAGTGAGCTAATTTTGATTTATGAAATGAGAATTTACATGACATGATATTGTGAATTGATTGTTTTGTAAATATATGCATGTTTATATATTTACAAGTGAATTAGATCAGATTGAATCGTATTACATGCATTCCATATGCACTGAACACCCTAGGACTATATGAGTGAGTGCATGAGATGAGAGTCTAGAGAAAATGGTTCGAGGGTTGTCTAAAATATTAATTTATTTGAGGGTAGTCCAAATTAAAAATATCAATCGTCTGAGCTTTACCACCCCAGATATTCCACCAAGCCGCAGTCCACAAACAAATAATATATCAATCGTCTGAGCGGCCCAATTGATATTCATACTGAGAGGGTAGGTCCATTAAACAACAATATATCAACGTCAGAGCGGCCCAATTGATATATACACAGGAGGGGCTGTCCACAAACTAATAAAACAATAATTTCACGAGGCTTAAAGGAGTGTGAGAGAGCCTGGAGGTTCTGGATCCGAGTCAATATGTGTATTATCCAAGTAGATCATGTATCATTTGAATGTATGTTTATTTTCTGGGAATATCGCACCGCACTTAGCGGAGTAGTAGCCCACTTAGGGCGATCCCACTCATCGAGCATTAGCTCACCCCGTCGAGGGATATTATTTTACGTGTACAGGAGCGTGCGAGGTACGACTCGGGTCCTAGGGATCGGAGGATTAGAAGAAAGCTCGTCAGGGGCTTGCTGATGATATATACATGTATTGAAATGTCTAATTTTAATATATGTATTGTATAAGAGTGAAAATATTGTAACTCAAGTAACTATTTGGTATATAGTTGGATTCATAGTTAATATGTATTATGAGTATCGTTTGTGAGCCCAAGTATTTATTATCATGATTGATATATCATTATATTGAATCGTTTTGGGACAGGTATATGCAAATTTTGTATTGTGTAAGTAGAGCTCCCCGCATGCAGACTCTACCCGATTTTTCATGAAATGTCGGTAACCCACATTCACGAGATTTCGCAAGGATTCGTAGTCAACGAACCTCCGGCTTGGGCTCGGCCACATGATTGATGAACCACAGGGAACGTAATGGATGTAACTATAGAAACTACCACCACCTCTTCAGATAAATTTCGATAATCCAGATATGCTACTTGCAGAAGAGTTTGCTCTGCCACCCACAAGCTTGTTCACATTTATACGTCGACTCAGCCATACAACGAACAACTTGGGGTCAAAGGAGGACATTGCAAATGCTAAAACATATATAATTCACGGCTACCTAAAGGAGAATTACGTGAAATTCACATTTGACCAACTTTATTAAAGTATGTGACATAGTCAAGTATAATGGGGTAGCCGAAGAAGCTCTAAGATTGCGGCCATTCCCATTATCACTTAGCGATCGGGCTAAACACTGGTTGACCAGCCAACCTCCAAACTCCATCACCTCATGGAATGACTTGGTGCAGAAATTTCTAACCAAAATTTTCCCACCTCAAGATAACCCAATTGGTGTAATAAATTAATACATTTAGGATATTTGAGTGGGAGAACCTAGCTGAGGCTTGAGAGAGATTTCATGAGCTATTGAGTAGGTGTCCACATCACAGATTGACTAAGTGGATGTAGATGCATATGTTCTATAATCCGTCCGAGCGACTACCAGACAATCATCGATGCTTCAAATGAGGCTCACGAAGAAAACCACAAATCAAGCCTATGAGATTTCGATATTATAGTTACCAACACTAACTGCTGGCCTAGAGACATATCGTGACCTAAGAAACCTCAGAATGCATACGCAGGTTCTCAATAACCTAGTAAACCATCGCATAAGCAGAACTAAACAAATGTGATAAGCAATATGGTACAAGAATGTCTGTAATAATCGTGGAAATTTGTGAAATCTCGCTGGCCAACACAGTACTATGGATTTTCAGTCAGAGCAGATGATAGTAGAGCAGGCTCAATATGTGAATCAGCATAATCAACCACAACAAGGGCAATATGAGGGCAATGCATATCAGAACAAATACCAGAATCAAATTCAAAATGCAGGTCAGGGATAGAGAGGCAATCAGAATAGTCAGAACAATAAGAACTAAAAATGGAGGAATATTCAGAATAATATGCCACTAACCCGAGTGAATGAACCACCCCCTAAGAAGAAAGTAGACTTGGAACAAGAACTTGCACAGATGCTCACCTCGCACACCGCCTTTATGAATGAGACCAAGGAAAATTTGCTGAACCAGACTACACAATTGAACAATCAGGCAGCACAACTAAGAAACTTAGAGGTGCAAATGGGCCAAATGGCCAATCTATTGATGGAAAGGCAGCGGGGAGCATTACTGAGTAATTATGAAGTGAACTCGAGGCAAGAGGGTAATGAACATGTAAAAGCAGTCACATTAAGGAGTGGCAAAGAACTAAAAGATCGTGAGTAACCACCAATGATAAGGAGGTCGTAGATAGCAAGAATCCACTTAGTGATTAGTGCCCAAAAGTGCTATTTTTAACCCTATTTTTAATAGGTTTTAAGCGCTGTGCAATTAATTGTTATAATTAACCCAATTTATATATTAAGGTCCCTACTATTCTACTCCGACGCATTTTGTGGCAATTTCTTTGCGCTTTTACAGCTGATTCATGCCAACATTGTTGAGTCGATCTGCTAATCTAAGAATTCAGTCAAACTCAACATCATAGATCGTAGACTAGAAGGAAAGAAGAGAAGAAAATAGAAGAAAATGAAGCAGAAGAAATGGAAGAGAAGCAACAGAACAAGGGCCAATGGAACAAGAGTCATAGAGAAACTCGATTTTCGCTAGGCTAGCGAAAATTCACTGTTGATAGCGAAATTTCTCAATTTCGCTATCTCTTGTGAATTTCGCTAGCTAGCGAAATTAAGTAAAGGTATAGCGAATTCTCTTGAGCTCGCTATTCGTGCAATTTCATTACTCAGCGAAATTTTCGCTTATCTAGCTTAAATTCTCGCTATGATAGCGAAATTGTTGTGCATACGAAATTGCTCATTTTGTCATCTTCTTCAGAATTCAATGCCAACCGACTTCATTTCCTTGGGTGTGTGTATTACTTACTTGTCCCCTTGTATTAGCCAAAATGTTAGGGCTTTGTATTTTCACACATTTGGGTTTATATAAGCCACCTTATAAGTTTGTAACCCTAACTTTCTTTTAGTACATACGCGCATCTTCTCTAGTTTTTCTTTCTCTCATTTTCTCCTTTCTTATTGCCAAACACCTCCAAGGATGACAACTTGGAGGATGAGCGGCTAAAACCACTTCCTTCTTGGAAGTAAAAGGTCAGCCGGGGGGTGATCTTAGGTCAGCCGGTGGTTCCACTGCTTTTCATGCAAAGAAAGTTTTGTCATTTCCTGCTCTCAAATTTTCTCATTTCTAGGTTTAAAGCTCTTTCGATAAAGCCGGCCAATACTTAAGTGTTTTTAGGGTTTAGTGTATTCTTAGCTTTAGATACACTAATATCCATTAGCTGCCATTTCAAGCCACCGAGGTAGGTTATAAGAATTTTCACCGCATGTGCATCCACTTTTGATCACTTGGTAATCTTTGTGGTTCTGGATGCTTATTATTAGATCCACCGAGATTCATTAGTTGCCCTTTACGAATCATCAGAGATGAGTTAAGATATATTTTCACCGTAAGAGCCATAAATGTTAAATAAATGCTTTCTAATAAAAGGAAATTATGAGGGTTTAGTAGTTAGAAGAAGATCGGTTCGGAGATGACTATATGTCATCACTCCCAGCCTTGAGAAATGAGCAGGGGACCTCTCAGTTAGCCTAGGACCCTAAACCCAGTGGCCCAATGCTTCAAGGAGTTCTATTTTACACTTTATTTCATTTATTTTCAGTTTGCAACCAACCACACCCCCTGTTTTTAACCAAACCCTAAAATCCAAATTTAATTCACCAGTTTTGATTTCACTCAAATCATTTGTACGAAGAAAACCCATCCCTGTGTTCGACCCTAGACCGCTATACTGCAGTAGCTTGACTACGGCAGTAGGAGGAGTATAGGATATAAATTTTGTTGATTCCGCTCACCCTACCGTGGCCTGCCGAATCCAAATGGCCTTGGATTAGGGATGGTGTAGTGCAAGTGAGGAGGCGTGGAACACTTGTTGATCCTCATCACAAGTTTTGGTGAATTTCTTTTTATATTTCATTATCATTTTTATTTTCATTTCATATAAAAAAAAAAAAAAAAAGGATTGTTGCGGGGCCCATTTTTGGGTTGCACTGTACTGCGGAATCCATTTTGAGTGGATCGAAATTCTAAGGCAAGCGATTCGAGGTTACGTAGGAGGAAGAATTGGCCGAGAGAAAATGGAACCCCCACATGAAGAGCAATACAGTCAGGAGAGTAATCCTAGGGAATATATGACAACGAGGGACTATAGGAACCTCGCATGGCAAAATCAGCAACCCTGGGAGAGAAATCCAAACCCACCTAGATCCATGAGGGATTATAGAGACCATTGGATGAGTGCACCCTCTACGTGGTGCCTCCCGGTATATCTCAACTCTCTGAAGCCACCTATTTTATAATTAATTTTCCTATTGAGCAGGCCGTGCGGACCTTTCCAAACTGGTGGGTGATGTTGTGGGGAAGAAGCGAAAATCAATAACTCAATTAAGTCAAAAATTGACACTATGGAAAACAATGTAAACAAGAATTGATGGACTTCAAAGTGAAATGGAGAAGCGAAATTGGACAACTGCGATTACTCCATTTCAAAGCTTGCCCGACATCTTATCCAGGAGAGTCGAAGGGAAGAGTGCCTAAGTGACACCATGATGGAGGGCCGGTGTCGGCGGCACCTGTGTGAAACCCTCGGATATTGGTGCCCAGCATGCAGTCCATGGGAAAACCACCTTTGCCTTGTTGGGTGAGAAAGTAATGGGAAGGAACCGGGGAAAGGCAGAACCTATCCTTGACGATCCCATGGTGAATCCTAGTGCCCTTTATGACGAAAATAGCCTTGCCCGGTGTACATACTACCCTGCGGGAAAAATCCGAGCTGCAGCTTTTTGCTCCCCCAAGCTAAGTCCGACCCAGTCGGCCGTGCGAAATTCAAGCTAGTGGCCATTGCCAGTTTTGCCACCTCAAACAAGATGGCGTTTGCACATAAGCGTGGCATAGTGGATGGATTGGTCTTGGGTTCGGTTGGAGCATCCGAACCCTAGGCATTTCTAAGCTCCCTTTTTGTTTTAATTTTCTTGTCTTATGTTATTTTATCTTGATTTTGTTAATTTTCTTTTTAGATTTTCTTTAATTTTTAGTTAATTTATGTTTTAGATTGTTTTACTGTACCTTGATTTTCTTGCATTAATTTTTGTAGCTTTTGTGCAAATTTTGAAGCCTGGATTGAAAATCAGCAAATAGCAGAAAGCAGAGAATTTTTCGCAATTATAGCGAAAATTTAGCAATTCTAGCGAAATGCGAAAATTTCGCTATATATGGAAATACAAGCTAAGCTAGCAAAATTTAATAGCTTAAGCGAAAATCACGTGAGAACGTGAAAATGAAAAATTTACGCTAGGAAACGATGCCTAGCGAAATTCCAAATTCCTAGAAATCAGTTTTCAGTACAAGCGAAAACATGCATGATGTTCATGTTATTTTATTTTAATATATATATATATATATATATATATATATATATACTATATATATATATATATATATATATATATATATATATATATATATATATATATATTATTTAAAAAAAACGTTGTTTTCTTTATATATTATTTTATTTACGCCAAAAAATATATATATATTTTTATTTTTATTTTTATTTTTTTTTACTTTTTTTATTATATATATAAAAAAAATTTGAAAAATCGTTTTTAATATATATATATAAATTTTTTGAAAAAGAAAAAAAAAACAAATGTTTTTATTTTTATTATTTTTTATTATTTTATTTTTATTTTATTTTTAATTATTTTATTTAATTTAAAAATAAAAATAAAAAAAACCTCAAAAATTTTAAGCTATTAGACGCCATGAAATTTTCATAAACTTAGCGAAATGCCAAATTTTCGCTAACTAGCTGAAATTCGCTGGCAGCGAAAATTTCGCTAATTGCGACAATTTTCGCTATGCCCCACCGGAGTTTTGACTACAATTTTGTTTAAGCTCATGCTTTTTCATCTGAACTCCGTTTTAGGCGTTCTTGGTACCGTTGGAAAGCTTAAGTGTAGGATCAAATATGGCCAGAAGAACATTTGAGATTATTATGAAAGTGTAATTTTAAAAATGGGGTCAATTGGTCACTTTTTCCTCTCTTTTCTTCTCCTAACTTGTTTATTTGAAGCCCAAGCGGGTAGAAAAAGGTGTCAATGGAAGCTTCTGAAGTTTCCTATCAGAAATGATCACATCTCATCATGGAGTAACACTTCCTTCTCTAATTTTCCATTCCGAGCCCCATTTGGGACAGAGATGTTTGGAGTTGGGGAGAGTTAGTAAAGGAAGTTGATTTTGTATTTATGTTTTGTTATCATTTTATTCAAGCCCATTTTGTGATGTTTAGTGACTTGTTGGGTTCCCTTTCTATAAAGCTGTTATACTAAACAGCTTACTTTTTCAAAATCTGGACCCATTTTGTAATCAAAATTTTTTGTGGTTTTGCCTAACCTGTGGTTTGAAAAATTGAAGCTTTGTCCAATTCTATTGATGTTAGATTGGTTCCATGCTTAGTTAGTGAATGATTAGTTGAATTCTTATTGATTTCGACCTTTTTCTTTCCACCTTTAGCTAACCACACACAATGCACATCAGTTTTCAATGATAGGCTGAAAAACTACGCAACCTCCTTTACTTTGCATAGCCTACCTAGTTTCGTTATTGCTTTACAATAGGTTAGGACCCTGTGGAAAAGGAAAAAGAAGAAAAAACGAGAAAAAAAAAGAAAAGAAAAGAAAGAAAAAGAAAAGAAAAAGAATAAAAATTGCAACACTTTGCTATGAAACAAACACAGTCCGAGGGTATATGGCTAAAGCCTTTAAAGCCGATTGCCTAAACGCTTCAGCGGTTGGGAGTCACGAGACTTAGTGTTCGTTACATGGGTGGATGGTGGAGTTGCAAGTTGTAGGTGCTGGAGTATCGAAATCATTAGTCCGGGGTGAAACACGAAGAGTTTGTAATTCGAAAGATCTCATGACTTGGTGCCCTAAACCTTAATTGGTTAGGAGTCATCGGTAGATCCCGTTACACATGGACTTTGGTGAGTCGATTCCTGGCATTCACCCTCCTGACGCAAGGAATTGTGAATAAGAGGTGGAGTCTGATCTATTTAGGTTGGTTAACATTCTAGGTTGTGGTAGTATCTAGGTTGGGGGGATAGTGCAGTTTGACAGTTTATTGTTGAGAGCTGATCAAATAAACACTTAGATTTTGGTGGAAGTTTACGGTTGATTCAACTGAGATGGAACTCTTTTGATACTCCAATTTTGTATGGTATTCATTCTCTCCATGATAGTTATTGGACACGGCATTGATGATTCTTACTTAGAGATTAGGGCATTGCTCTTTCCACAACCACTTTGAAATACCATTTTGTGCATACTATTTTGTTATCATTTTGTATGTTCTCTCTTTCTTTCTTTCTTTCATTGCTAAGGGACTAACAATGTGTAGGTTGGGGGGTGTGATTAGTACTTGAAAGTGCTATTTTGAACCCTATTTTTAATAGGTTTTAGCGCGCATGTACTAATATATGATAATTAACCCAATTTACATATTAAGGTCCCTACTATTCTACTGATCGCATTTTTGTAGCAAATTTTGCAGTTTTTGCAGGCTAATCAGCACCAGCATTGTTGGTCGATCCAAGCCACGAAATTCGAGTCAGGCTTCGACATCATAGATCAGAGACTAGAAGGAAAGAAGAGAAGAAAATAGAAGAAAAATGAAGCAGGAAGAAAATGGAAGAGAAGCAGCAGGAACAATGGCCAATGGAACAGTAGCCGCAGGAGAAACCTGGATTTCTCAATTTCGCTATCTCTTGTGAATTTCGCTAAGCTAGTGAAATTCGTAGCTAATGAGTGGCGGTCTATCTTGAGAAATTCTCTTATTTCGCTATCTCTGTTCAATTTCGCTACCTAGCGAAATTTTCGCTATCTAGCGAAATTTTCGCTACATAGCGAAAATTGTGCATAAGCGAAATTACTTTGCCTTGTCATCTTTTTGTATTAATGCCAGCAGAGCTTCATTTTGGTGTATTACTTACTTGTCCCTTGTATTAGCCAAAATGTTAGGCTTTCTTGTATTTTCAAACATTTGGGTTGGCTATATAAGCCACCTTATAAGTTTGTAACCCTAACTTTCTCTTTTCAGTACATATGCGCATCTTCTCTAGTTTTCTCTATTTTCTCTCATTTTCTCTCCCTTTCTTGGTTGCCAAACACCCTCCAAGGATGACAACTTGGAGGATGAGCGGCTAAAACCACTTCCTTCTTGAAGTAAAAGGCTGCTTGGGGTGAGATCTTTGGGGCTGTTTGGTGGACCACTTTGTTTTCATGCAGTAGGTTTTGTCATTTTGGTTTCCAAAATTTTCATTTCTAGGTTTAAAGCTCTTTGATGTGCTTTCTTTGGCCAATACTTGGCAAGCTTTTAGGGTTGGTACATTCTTAGTTTTAGATACACTAATATCCGTGATTGCCATTCTGACCCTTGAGGTAGGTTAAGGGGTTAGGTTTTCACTGCATGTGCATCCACTTTTGATCAATACTTGGTAATCTTTTAGGGTTCAGTGGATGCTTATTATTAGATCCACTGAGATTCATTAGTTGCCCTTTACGAATCATTGTAGGATGAGTTAAGATATATTTTCACTGTAAGAACCATAAATGTTAAATAAATGCTTTCTATTAAAAGGAAATTATGAGGTTTAGTTTTTAAGTTAAATAGAAGATCGGGTTCGGGAGATGACTATATGTCATCCTCCCAATGAGAAATGAACACAGGGACCGCTTAGTTAGCCTAGGACCCCTAAACCCGGTGACCCAATACTTCAAGGAGTTCATATTTTACACTTTATTTCATTTATTTTGGAGTTTACTGACCAACCACACCTGTGCCTTGAACCCAAAATCGAAATTTAATTCACAGTTTGATTTCACTCCAAATCATTTGTCTGAAGAAAACCCATCCACGTGTTCGACCACAGACGTATCACTGGTAAGCGACTACGGTAGTAGGAGGAGTATAGGATATAAATTTTGTTGATTCCGCTCACCTGCCAGGTAGTGCAGATCACCTAGCGGTGTGGTAGTAGGGGAACAGCCCCATCGAGCGTTAGGCCGAAAGAAAGCGAATATGAGGATCGACCTGAAGGATGAACCCACTATCCCAATTTCATACCCTTAACACTTAAAGAAGAGTAAATTGGACAAGCAATTGACCCGAGTTTGGGTGATCGAAACTACATATATTGATTCAAGTCGTTAAATGGATGCCCGATTAAATGAAATTCATGAAGGAAATACTGTCCAAGAAAAGAAGATTGTCTGACTTTGAGATAGTAAACCTCATTGAGGAGTGTAGTGACATCCTACAAGAAAACTGCCATAAAAACTAAAAGACCCCGACAGTTTTACCATACCATGCACAATTGGAAATTCCATCTTTGAGAAGGCCTTATATGTGATATACAGACAGTGTATCCTCATGCAGCTATCTATATTCATAAGATTAGGATTAGGTGAAGCTCGTAACCATAGTCACCTCCGGTTGGCGGATAGGTCAACTGAAGCACCCGAGGGAGTGGGGGGAGGGATGGGGGTGATAGAGACGTTCTTGTCATGAGTGAATGAGTTTATATTTCCTGCAGATTTCATTGTTTTTGATATGGAAGAAGATAAATAAATACCTATCATCTTGGGTGAAGCCATTTCAGGCCCAGCGAGGCAACTGTTTGATGTACGAAGGGAGGAGTGAGTGAGCCCAGGAATGAGATCACTTTTCATGTATTCCGGCCCATGAAGCTCCTAGATGACTACCCTAACAAGGATACCCCGGTCATCCACCCCAAAGAGATCATGCAAGACGAGTTACCTAGAAGATCAAAGGAATGGTAGCCAAAATAGTCCAACCGCCTTGAGCAGTGATTATTAGCACCACGAAGGTGCATTAGCATTCCCAGTTCCTCTATAATACAACATGGAGATGCAGGAATGTCGGGAAAACGACATTAAACATACTTGCACTTTTGGGGCTTGACCCGAAATTGAATTCTCTTTTCCCTTCATTTCGTATTAACTATATTCCTCTGAAATTGTTTTTATAAAAAAATTTACGTTTTGGGCATCTCTTAACCTTAATTATTTTTAATATCTTGATGAATCTTAGTGGTGGAGGGAAAAAACACAGTGCCCATACTTTACGGTCCCTTTGCGCGGCGAAGTTCTTCCGCTCTTCTTGGAGGAAACATTCTTAAAGGCGAGCCTTACGGCTGGCCGCGGCGAGGGCTTTCTTTGCCGTTGCGGTACGGGGCCACACCTCTTGGTCTACAACTGCGACCAAACCATGCTTCGCCGTTGCGTAGTATGTCTTCACCGCAGTGAAGGGTCCTTCACCGCGGCCAAGCGACTTGTATTCCAAGCCTCTTTAAATACCCGTGATGGCCATTTTTTCCCTCCGCTCGTTTTTAGTGTGCTTATACGTCTTGTTTCTTCTTGTGTGCATTTTTTATTTCAAGCCGTCAATGACTATTATGGCGCCAAGAAGATCGTCCCAGCCAAGTGACAGCACTCCGGCTCCACATCTTGGGCGGCACCACCCCCTCCAGGCCGATCCGGCGCCGTTTATTTCGGGAGGCGGAGGCGGCTCTTACCACGGAGTCGCTTGCTTAGTTCCTTCTTCCGGGCTGGGTTTCCGACCTCAGATAAGTTCTTTAATTTCACCATCTAGACTCAAGGTTGGTAGACCCTATGTGCTCCCCCAACCCCCAGAGTGGCCCTAGTCGTCCGAGAGTTCTACTTTAACCTACCATTTAGGGTCGGCACCGGTGTTTGTCAGTTGGTGGTTGACTTCGGGCCGACCCGTCGGCCCGTTTACCGGTGAGGGACGACGACGGTGAGAATCACCGGCGTTATTCGTGAATCTGAACTTTAGGGGGCCTGATGCAGAGCATACGACCCGAGGCGTGTGAACACCTGTCGTTAGGCGAGTTCACCACATTTTCGATGATAGCGCTCACGCCCGTGGCAAAAGTTTGGTATAATTTTTTATCAGTTAAGATTAAACCTTCACTGCATCTTAGCATAGTGACAAAGGATAAGAAGATCCTCCTGTAAGCCATTACCAAAGGACTCCAGTTCGACATCGGGATGGTCATTGAGCGGGGATTGATCGAGTCGACTCATGGGCCATTGCCTTTAGCGCCACACGATCCACCCTCACCCGATCCTTTGAGCTATGCGATCATCGGAGTTCATATGTTTGGCTCGAGAGGAGGCGGTCTGGCCTTTGCCCATTCCACTTTAGAAGTGAAGTTAGGGAGCCTTTGCTAGACCAACAATGGCCGAGGCCAGACGATGATGCCCTAGCGGCCACACCTAGCGAGCGACGGTGGGCGGCTGACACGGAGAGGTCCCTTCCCAGCTCGACTGGTCATGGGCGACGGATCCATGCTCGACCACCCTCTTTGATGCTATTGGGATGAGTCTGGGAACGCCGGGTTGCCACGAGCCGGGACATGGATTCCATCGAAATTTGGATAATTAAGCTATCAGAAACTGACAGGACCGAGATCTTGATTAGCTCGGTTTCTATCCTCCTACGGCACCCACCCTGACCACCACCGTAGTGATATATTTTTATTGGAATGTTCTTTACCTTCTGCTTTCTTTTTTACGCCCATTGAGGACACTGTCTATTGTAAGTGTGGGGGTATGGGTGTATGGGGTGTGACTTAGTTTGATGTTGACTGTTAGTGTGTCTTATTTTATTTTGACTGTTATGACTTAGTTTTATTTTGACGTGGGTTATTGTTACTTTTTTTACATGTTAGGTCCATTTTATTTTTTTATTTTTATATTTTGCATGTTTGGAAATTATTTTTTTTTTTCGGTGGCGTGTGTTAGGGTTGTTTCCCATGCACCAATATGACAGTCTCCAGAGTTGGTATTGAGTATCCTCACCTTAAGTGTGACCATGATGGCGGCAATGAAAGTCATAGTAATAGTGAGAAAACCCATGTTGGCAAATAGGAACCCGAGGTTGGTAGATGGCCAGGAGGATGCACATATGAGTTGAGGATGACCATGCTTGTTCCCCCTCCTTATAGTCTCAAGACATCAATTTCTAAAGTAAGCTACCACACACACACACACGTGATCCTCGGGGTATGCCTTGACTCCGAACTCACCATGCAAGAGTCTTATGAACCTGGGAAGGTTTAAACACCTAAGTGGTGGGACACCGTAGAAAATGAGGATCTCCATTGAGCCGCAATCAAAAAAAAAAAAAAAAAACAAAGAGAAGACAATGGGGCTTACTGTGAAATATTTGGACTATCCATAGTCTCGGGCGATCAGGGGCTTTCAAAGCCTAATGCCTTGAGCCAACTAGTCGGGAGCCGTGACTTCATGCTACATGGGACAGAGGAGGGACGATTTCCCCTGATCTGAGCCTTGAGGGTTGAAGGCGAGTGTTTAGGAGTGAAATTCAAGGAGGCCCAGATGCTGGTGCCTTAACAAACTAGTAAGGAGTCACCAACGGATCCCCGCTATAGGAACCCTCACCCAAAACTTTTTGGCACTAGCACTTTTTCAATTATGCTTTAGAGTTAACCATGGTAGATGGTAAATAACCGGTGCGTTCTTGGTCTTTTTGTTGTAAGCAATTCGACTAGGTGAGTTAAACTCAAGTTTGGGGTTGATTGGAGTGCCATGGTAAGTGATGGGAATCAGCAAAGTTTGTTTCTTATATTCCTCCCTGCGCCACCATAGTCGAGCTCTTTACTTGATGCTAACGGTCTAGGGTCGAACACGGGGATGGGTTTTCATCCCACAAATGATTCGTATCATGATTCAAAATGGTGAGGCTTTCATTTAGATTTTTTGATTTTGCATTAAAACTTGTGGGTGTTAGTGTCACTAGGTAACTGAAACAGTTTAAACTAAAGAGTGAAATGTTGACCTTGAGAGCTTGGGTCACTAGCTTGATAAAATGGGTGTCCTCGGGTTATTTCCTTGCATTATGGAAAATGACATATAGTCATAGCAGCAGATCTTTGTTTGCTTTAAAATAACCCTTAAAACCTCCCTATTTGAATCAAAACATGTACTAAGCGTTTAATGTTCAGCCCGGTTGAAAACATAGCATTTAACCTCATTTAGTGGCTGCGTAAATGACATATAAAGAATATCGATTGCATCTTGCCATTAAGAATGCCCCGAACCACAAAGCATGACAATTATTGACGAAAAGACATTAAATAGCATTAAACCCTAGTTTGGAAAGTTTGGAACAATAAATGCGATGCATTTCATTTAAAAGCGAGAACACGCAAACCACCATTAGTAACCTAGCAACCCTCCTCTTCAAGGTTTGAAGCAGCCAAATATCCCGTGAGTTGTCGTCCTCGAGGTGGTGTTTGGCAGCGAAAATGAGAGAAAGAAAAGAGAGAAAGAGAAAGCGTAAACCTAAAACAAAAGATGCGCGTGAATAAGCTTGAATGAAAGTTAGGTTACAAAAATGTTATAAGGTGAAAGCATATGGCCCTTACATTGGGGACAAAATGGAATTTATACAAGCGAAGTCGTTTGGATCAAAAAGCAGGAGGAAAAATTTATTTATGCATAGTGAATTTTGCTATCATAGCGAAAATGTGAGGCATAGCGAAAATTCAAATTTTCGCTATGCATAGTAGTTGTAACTATGATAGCGGTGTCGCTATTATAGCGAAGCGCGAATAAGAGAAATTTCGTAGGGATTGCGAAATTTCGCTATGGTTAATTTCGCAATGCCGCCGAAAATCACGCATTCCTCCGTTGCCTCTGCATCAGGTTAGAGCTCCATTTCTTCACTTACATGACACTTTCATCGGCAGTGAAATCGCAGAAATTCGCAAAGTTCAGCGCCAATATGAAGCCAGAGACTACGAAGTAGTGACTGGGTTTGACTCTGCCACAGTTCTAAAACTGTAACCACCGAAAACAAAATGGAGTAGTACTAAGCCAGGACATACACATGTCAATTGGCTTAATTCATATGATTAGTAAATAAAAGCACTCAAAACCTATCTTAAATGGGTTTCGAATAGAACTTTTTGAGTATATCACCCCAACCGACACGTTGATAGTCCGCCAGCGATACTAAAAACAATCGAGTATGCATCTTGTACTTTAAGTGTATCTTTGTTTAAAAGTAATGTGTATATAAGTAGAGACCTTGCATGATATGAACAATTTAGACTATGTACAAAAACCATCATGAGAGAACAATTGCCATATAAGAACAAGTTTCAGGGCAACATTAATTCCAAAAAAGTCAACCTGAATTTCCACCTAAATCTAAGTGTTCTTAAGGTGACCAGTTTGAACCAATAAGTTGTAAAGCTATTCCCTCCCCCCAACCAAGCTACTGCCAGGGCCTTAAACTGTTGACCAACCTAAATAGAATCAATTACTCTCTTATTTCTTTCTTTGATTGTATTGTAGGAGTGCGATACTAAAAGCACAAACTTCACGAAGTTTGTGTAGCGGGGTCCACATGACTCCCGACCAATTAAGGTTTAAGACATCAAGCCAAAAGGATCAGCGACCACAAACTCTGACCGCTAGGACTTCCAATGACTTCAGAGATTAAGCACCTACAACTGGCTAAACTCCTGCCCATCCACGAGTGTAGCGAACACTAAGTCGATGACTACCAACTTGATTAAGGTTTAAGGGAATCGGGCTTTAAGAACTCACCATATACCCCTCGGACCGTGTTCGGGTTTCAAGGCAAAGTGTCACGACTTTCATTTCTCTTTTTCTTCTTTCTTTTTCTTTTTCATTTGGAAGACTTCATTGGTCTTCTTTTACGGGTAACACAAACCTATTATGGGTCGTCAACAGATCTAAGGCCGGCTTTGCAAAGTGAAAAGAGGTAAATAGCTTCTCAACCTATTGATAAAAACTGATGTGCACTGTGTGTGATTATCTAAAGGCGGAAGTAAAAGGTTGAATTCGCTGGAACTTCAATCGACCTAAGACTAAATCATGCATGGAATTGTTCTAACATTATGGTAACATCTGAGAAGCTGATCCATGACTAAAGGCAGAGTAGAAAACACAAAATATGGCACAAAAAGCAATCTCAAAATTACTAATTTGGGCAATCATAGGCACGTATAACCGTAAAACTAACTTCCCAAAAAGGAAATTACTCTCCGACCGACCACATAACAAGTGTTAGATGGAATGTAATCTCCCTAATCACGTGGCGGTGAGAAGGACTGTCCCCGCCTTGGGGCAGGCCGAGGTGCGCTTAGAAGTGGTTGATGTTATCACAACTGGCCAACATAAAGCGTTAAAATGCCAAACACTGATTATTACAAAAAAATTTTTAAAAAAAGAAACTTAATCAAAACAAAGAAATTAAATTAGTGGCTTCTCGAGACAGCAGTATTACCCTTTGAATGTGGCCTGTGGACCCTGCTGAGGGTCCAAGAAGAGAATTTCCTCCCCGACGGTTCACGCAAACACAGGCTTCACCTCTCGTCCATTAACTCTTCTTGATCACCCCGCACACGGATTACAGGTTCACCAACCATCAAGCGCCTCGCTGAACTATGAACGGACCGGCCCATCGAATTTGAGCTTGCTCAAAATAGATGGAGTTTAAATCGGCGCGCAGACTCGTCCCCTGCCTGCAAATTTCTGCCAGCACGGCCAGATCGCTATCCTTACATCTTCTATTAAATCTCTCGAAGTCTGGCGCAGGCATCATCAGATTTCTAGAAACTCATTGAGATCAAGGAATCTCACCCCAGCCCAACTTAGATCCACATGTTCAGCTTCGATTGCCCACTATGCTTTATATTCATCTCCACCGGAAGGTGACATGCCTTACCATAGACCAACTTGATAAGGGACATTCCAAGAATTGTTTTGAAAGCCGCTCAGCCCACAATGAATCAAGCAGCTTGACGAATCAATCTTATGTCATGTTCAACACCTTCATTAATTGTCATAATCTCCATGTTATGTGTCCCACTGACCACTTGTTTTAAGGGATGGTAAGGGGTGGCTATTTATAAGCTTCACACCATATTGTTTTGAGGTTTTAAAGTGTTTGTTAAGCAAAAATGTGAACCCCATCACTAATAATGGCTTTTGGTAAATTCGAACCTAGAAAGATGCTCATTAAGAACTCGAGTGCACCACCCCTCATCGCCATTGCAGGGATTTCAAACCCATTCGGGACACACATTCTACTCCCACCAATATGTACGTATGACCAAAAGACGTGTGGTGTTGTCCCAAATTGATGCCCCAAACATCAAATAATTCGACCACTAAAATTGGGTCTGTGTTCACATGACGGCGACACCCCCGTAGTCTTCGCACTATCACACACTCGACACATTTGGTGTGCTTCTTTAAATGCCAAGGAAGGCTGAGAATCAGACCGCAAAGACTTTAATGCCGCCTTCCGGAAGCAAAGTGACCACCACAGCACTCTCGTGGGCAAGGGCTCACCACCGTTGTTCTTCCTCGTGCACACACTTTCCGATTATCCTCGACTTCGCACAATATTTAAACAGCAAGGCTCTTTCCCAATAATAGGAATGGATCTTGCCAAAAGTACTTCCTATCCTATTCTTTCCTTAATCGTACGGGATTTCTCCGTTATGAGGAAATTAGCAATGTGGAGCATACAGTGAGCTTTTCCAGCTTGCATTAAAGATTCTTCAGAAATTCATCATCATGGGTAGCGAGTGCCACAATATTGTTAATTCTGAAAAGATGGTCTGCCACCACATTTCTCTACCCTTTTGTCTTTTAATTTATAAGTTAAATTTCAAGCAAGAACCCATTTGATAAGTCTTTACTTAGCATTTGCTTGGTCAGAGATATTTCAAAGCGGAAATGATCTCAGAAATGACTATATCGGACCCAACCAAGTATGCTCGAATTTGTCTATGCTGAAACCATCGCTTAACAATTCCTTCTCTCTGTGAGTGTGATAGTTTTCAGGCTTCATTCAAGGTTTTTCTTGCATAATAGACTACATGAGGTTTTCCATCTTCTCTTTGGCCAAGAACTGCTCCAATAGCAAGATCACTTGCATCACACATCACCTCAAAAGACAACTACCAATTGGGTGCCCGTACTATTGGTGCAGTGGTCAAATAGGACTTCAGCTCTTCAAAGCTCTCCTGACATTCTTTTTCCCAAACAAATTTAGCATCTTTCTTTAGGAGCTTATAAAGGGGTTTAGCAATCTTCGAGAAGTCCTCGATGAATCTTCAGAAGCTCTCGCGACCAAGGAATTACCTAACCGTTTTACATTTGTTAGAGATGGCGTAGCTGGGAAATAAGTTCAATTCTTTCTTCACAACTTCTATTCCCCATCAAAATAATGTGCCCCAAAGATAAATTCCTGTTCACTATAAATGGCACTTCCCAGCTTAAGCACTGTGTTCTTTCTATGCACCTCTACAGATAGCTTCTCAAGATCGCGATTCGTGCCACAAAGAGGTCGAGCTGAACCAACAAAATTTATATACACCTGTTCTACTTCACCGTAGTCGGGTTACCGGCAAAGATAAAGGGTCTAGGTCGAACACGGGATGGGTTTTCATCCTAAAAATGATTTGCATAAGTGCACGGTTGCAAGGCTTTATTTGACTTTTGGATTTGTGTTTCAAAAAAAACAGCAATGGTTTGAACCGAAAAATTGTAAACCAGTGATAAATGTGAAAAAGTTAACTTTGAAGATTTAAGTCACTAACTTGGTAAGTTAGGGCAAACAAGTGTCCTCGGTTTTATCCTCTGCTATGACATGCAACCTATAGTCCATGGCATAACCGGATCTATGTTTAACTAGCAAACCTCACCCTTGAAACAAATCTCTATTTGAGTCAATACGTGGGCATGCAGCGCGGCCCTTTACCGCTTGAAACCCTAACATTCAATATCATCTCGTGAGGCTCGCATATCTAAAGAACCTCAGTACATCTCTCACTCAATATGCACTGGATTCTAAAGCATGGAGAGTATTGGCCAAATCAATAACATTAAATGCTATGCAACCCTAATTTGAGAAAATAAGGATCATAAATACAGCACCTGTAGCTTTTAATACAAGAGGACAACATGCCTATGCCCCACCACCAAGCTAGCTTCCTTCCCTCTTCAGTGAAAGGAGGTTTAGCCAAGCATCTCTTGAGCTAGTATCCCCAAGAGGGGTGTTTGTAGCCGAAAGTAAAGGGAAAGGAGGAGAGAGAAGAGAGAAAAGCAAACCTAAATAAAACTTTATTTACAAAAATAAAAACTTACAAAAATTATTCTTCCCAAAGTCGTTTCCTCCTTGGTTACAAACAAGAGGGGCTTATATAGGCCACCTCAAGGCATGAAAATACCAAAAACCTACAATTTAATTTGCTATAGGACAAGAGGAGTAATCACAACCAAGCCCGGAATCACATTGACTTTGATCAATCGACACCAATCTTGAGATTCAAAGATCACATTGACTAAAACTCCACAAAGACGAAACGAACATTAACGACAACTTCGAGCACGAAATGAGGAATTTGCATGAATGGCCCAGCAAACCCGGTATCCAGACACTCCCATTCTCGAGATCTGCAAATCACTGAACCCACGGAATGTCACAATTTCCCGGCGGTTCACGAACACACTCCCCACCCCACCGCCACCCACCCTAACGACCTTAATCCTCTTCACTTTGCCTTGGTCTTCTCATTGATTCTTGGGCTGGTTGATGACTGACAATTGGGATCACACTTCATGATTCATCTTTGACTCGATATCGAACTCCAAAAGTGCTCAAACACCTGCAAAACAACCAAAAAATACCCTCTAAATGGCATAAGTGCTACTAGGGAGACTTGAACACTTCAATTGGTATAAATGACATGATTAATGCACAAAAAGCACTCAAAACCTATCTAATATAAAGGTCTAAAATTGTACTTTTTGACATACTAATCAGCACTTCAACCAAAACGCTATAGTCCCTTAGCAATGCAAAACAAAAGGAGGCATGTGGTGATTTTCAAAAGATTATGATTCAAAAGGTTTATGTACGTATAAACAATACCTAAACTCGGCCATTTGATATCAAATTTGAAAACCGATATTAAAGAACCAAATCCATACAAGAACAATTTTAGGTCAAAATTGGTTCCATGATTCTCAACTTGACTTTCCACCTAAGCCCAATGGTTCTTTTATGTTACAAGATTAAGTCAATAAAATGCAAAATTTGTTCCCTCCCCCCAACCTAGCACTGACATGGCCTTAAGTTGTTGAACAACCTAGATAGGGCTAGTTACACTTTTCTTTATTTTTCAATTATAATGTAGGATGTAATGCTTAAAATTCGAAGTTCACTAAAGTCCGTAACGGGGGTCCACCGGACATCTCTAACCACTAAGGTTTAGGGCATCAAGCCAAAGGATCAATGACCAATAACTCATAGGTTTACCTCACCCGAATGACTTCAAAATCAAGCACCTACAATTCGCTAAACTCTACTCATCCACCCATGTAATCTAACACAAATCGATGACTCTCAACCAATTAAGGGCCAGTGCATCGGGTTTCAAAAGGCTCGCCTATACACCCTCGGACCGTGCCCGGGTTTCAAGGTAAACTGCTCTAATTTATTTTTCTTTTTCTTTTTGCTTTTCTTTTTCTGTTTTTTCTTTTCTTTTTCCGAAGACAACATTGGTCTTCAAATATGGGTAACATAAACCTATCCTAGGTCTAACATGCCTACAATGGCTTTGCAAAGCGAAGGAGGTATGCAAATTCATTGTACCTCTATTGAAATAACTGAGTGAAGTAGGTGAATCATTATAAGGGAGAAATTTTTGTTGAGCATGCAGAATTCCTAACTCGACTCAAAAACTAAATCAAGCATGGAATTTATTCTAACATAGCGCTTACAAACAAGATTCAATTTCCTGTGATAAAGCAATCTAATTATCCACTCAAGTATTTCAATAGTCCAATTGAAGCAATTCAATTGTCTAGTTTGTCCAGTTAAAGCAATTCAATTTTCCAGTTGAAGCAATTCAATTGTGCAATTGAAAAGAAAAACCATTACACATGGAAAAGGCACAAAACATGATATGCAAAAGTCTATGTATATAAACTGAATAGCTTTTGATATAGCCAAAATGGCTAATACATGAATACAAAGCTAAACACAAAAGTATCACTGCCTACTATGGCTAATACATAAATCCTAAACAAAATTAGTAGGCAGTTGATAAAGCTGGTAAATATACAAAAATGTAAAAGAAACCTAACCACCTCATCACCGTGGCATTGGTGGGTCCTGAATCTTTCGCCGCCGCGAGCCTAATACATCCAATGATGCGGGATGTCACGGCAGTTCTCTCCGACCGTGGATACGAGGAAGGCCCGCGGGTCATAACTGGGTCGCACAGAATGGCACCGGGTCAATCTTCGATCCCGGTCGTCATGTGAGTCATGGAACAGATAGGGCATCCATCACACTTGCGGGCCATTCCCGAAATGGGTACAATGTACTCCGCGACGATGTGGCGGTAGGAGGTTTTGCATTCCCGCCGTAGCGCCGCTTATGTGAGTCTCGTGGAGGAGGGATGAAGCAGGTACATCTCGTGGAACCGACTCCTCAGACTCGTGCCCAAGGGCGTGCATATCATCCAGACGGGGCATCCCCGCCTCCCGACCCAGAGATTCCTCCCGGTCCTCGGTCGTAGGTGGAAAGAGATCGGCATAGCCATCACCCACTCCATTGATACATGACCGGGGCATCGGACCCTCATCTCAATCCTGGGCTCCTCTAGAAAGCCCAAATGCTCGAGAACCCTGGAGAGTAGTCTCCTGCGACGCACGGAATGTCAGGCTTCGCCCGTGTCCTTCCGACACCTTCCTCACAAAAGGAGGCCATCACCAGCCCGGGGAGGGACTGAACCAAAATCCTCCCAGACCAGAAGAGCCTCCGTATTACCCCCTCCTCCGCATAATGCTGCGAGGGAATAAGCTCGACGGAATAGTGGTCTATCACAAAGATCCGAGGCTGAGTCGCCCCGTAAAATACCGGACCGAAGAAGCGGGTGTTCGGCCGCTCGAATCCATCTCGCTACGGTGGGTGGGCCTAATCTCTCGTGAACCCGCATTGGCCGGGCGAAGCACGCAGCTAAGAGGAGTCGCCAAATATCGGCCGCCTCGGCGCTCCGCGGCGATCGGGCCGACATCCGAATCGAAGGTCTGCCACTACCTTTCGATCCTCGAGATGTCATGGATCAAAGAACCGCAATACCACCTCGGGGGGGTAGTAATGCTCGTCCCTGAGTCATGAAGGGCGTGGAGTGAATAATTCCCCAATCAACCCCACGGACTCTCAGACTGGATCAGCCCCTCAGCCACGGACGTCAGAGCACGACCCGATGGAATCCGCCCCGCGATGGAGTCGCACATTCCTGAACGGGTGCCCTACGAACAAAGGGTCGAACTCGAGGCAGTGACAACAGGTGATGATGTCGCCCAAGCAGTTAGATGAATCGGTGACTACCGCGTCGAGAGGATGACGACTCGCTCATTCCACAAAGGCTCGAGGCCTCGCGCCTCCGAATCCTCTCCGTGGTACGCGCCGACAGGCCCGGTCCCATCCATGTCTCGCATTGCCGAACCGCGTTCTCGTACAAACGATCGGGCGGAGGAAACGGAGTCGGACTGAGTTTGGCTTGGCTGATGGCCTCTCTCTCTAAGCGCATCGACCCCACCTCAGGTCAAGTGACCCACCCCGAGTACGAACCATACTAAAATATGACTAAAACTCCGGAAGAAAGCTCGACTCAAGAAAATATAACTGCTGCACTGCAATACTGAACTGAGGCTACTGAAGACGACTGAGGCACTCAAATACTAAGGCAAGGCACCAAAAGCTGAATCGAGGGCACGGCCAGTCTCCAGATCGTAGTAGGCTCACCGAAGGCCCTGGCCGTATCGGTGCGCCGGGGCTCAGGGGGCGCAAGTGCGGATCGAGGCCGGGCAATACTAGAAACCCGCCGCTCAAGGAGACTGAAACTGGCGCAAGGGCCTGAAAGCACAAATGCACAGGCGGGCACCGCGCTCCGTCACGGCCAAGTTGCGGAAGCCGAAAGCTCAGTGAAGTCAGCAAGACGCGACGTGGACTCACCGGTGGTGTGCAACTCCCAAGTAGCTGTAAATAAGGCGCTGAAGCCGGAAGACTCTGAACGACAAATGGGCAGAGTCGGGAGCCTAAGGCTTCACTGGGAGGGAGAATGTGGTGACAATTTAGCCAACCCCTCCCCTCGTTTTTATATAAGCATTTAACGGTAGCCAAGGGTCCACTTATTGCCTTTATTATTTAGCGAATTTGGCCCCGTTTGCCTTCCTTCGAAATTCAAAATTTTTAGATTAATTATTAGTACTATGTGAAAATAAAAATTATTATAATAAAATTTACTTATATGAAACTATAATTAAATTTATAGTAAAAGGTACTATAATATATAAACAAAATTATTTAAATATGAAAACTGTTGTTAAAATTTTCTAAAAATAATGTAAATTATCTAAATCAACTAAATTAAGACAAAAGAAAATTATGGAACCGCAATCTCGGCTGGGGAACACCGAACCAGTTCAATCTCAAAAATTTACTCAAGGGGGGTCAAGGAGAATGATCTCCTCAACCCCTGTAGTAGCCTGGGTTGATTCCATTGTGTTGGGTGTCCAATTGTTGAAGTGGTCCTCATTGATGACTTTTGAATCGACCAATCGCTTGAAAAAAATAAGCCGATGGCAAGACCAAAATTTCTTCATTTTCGCTGATCACTCCCCGCATTCTCGAGCACTTTGTTTTCCATTAATCGACCAATTGAAATACTTTCATCGAAATTTGATTTTCGCTTAACAAATTTTGCTTGTTGTTCATATGAAAGATGTTCAACTCCAAAGTCATGTTACCAGTGGTAAGCTGCATGACTCCATTCCTAAGAATTTATTATCAGACCGCCGCGGGCTTAAATGGTCTTCCTAAGATGATTGATACATGACGGGTTCACTTGCAATTGGTCTGTCAAGCACCACAAAATCCACCGGGTAGTAGAATTTGTCTATTTTTACAAGGACATTCAACTATCCCCTTGGGATCTCTCTGAACGATCTATCGCCCAATGATAGGTGTGGATGTTGGTAGGTTAAAGTTCACCTAAACCTAACTGCTTGTATACTGAATATGGCATTATGTTCACACTGGCTCCTAGATCAAGCAATGACTTCTCTATGCAATTCCCACCAATATTGACAGAAATTGTGGGAGATCCAGGATCTTTGTATTTGACAGATACTGTTGGATTATGGCACCGATATGTTCAAAGGAGAAAATGCTTTCCCAATGCCTAATCCTTCCTTTGATTGTGCAAAGATCTTTCAAAATTTTGCATAAGCAGCACTTGTTTGATTATGTCCAATAAAGGTATGTTAACTCACTTGCCTTCAAGACCCTAAAATGCCCCCGTCGTTAAGTCAGCTTTTCTTTCCTCTAAGTGCTTCGTGGGAAATGGAGGTGGTATATGTATTTCATCAATCCTCTTCTAGGAGAATATGCCTTCGATCGCACTCTTCTCTCCCCGCCTCGTTTCAACAAGCTTTGGCACACTGATCAACCTCTTTCCACTTCGTGGTTATTATGGCCTTAACTTCATCCATTCCCAAATTGTCGGATTTAATTCCCACCTCATGAATTCCTCTTTAGGATTTGGAAGTGTTTGTGATGGAAACCTCCTCTCTTGCATCAAAAATTCTTAAAACTTGTTGATCTTGGTGATTGAATACGTAGGTTGTCAATTTTCCGGGGCTGAGATTGCTCAAGCCCATCTATTCTTTTGTTCAATGTATTCCCATAAGATTCTCACCCTTTTCGCTAATCGCACATTAATCTTTTTGTTCCTCAGATCAAAGTTGCCCACCACCTTACTCAAATTCAATATGGCTTGTTCCACTCGGAGAAGAGGATGGTGGGTTGTTGTGATTGTAGGGAACTGTGACCGAGGTTTGGCCCCCTCGGGTACATAAGTAAAGGTTTCCAAGCAAGGTTGTAAGGATCCTCCAATCGAATTATAAGTATTGCCATGGAGCATTGGATTGTTGTGGCTTGAATTGTTCTACGTTGTTTGCACATTCTCGACATCAAATCCACTCAGGCCATAGGACATGGTTCTACCGGATACGGTGGGGGTGGAAATTGGTGCAAAGATTGACCGTGCAGGATTTTCAAGGGATCGCATGCACCTCATGGAGCCGGTGCTTGCCTTAAGCTCTACCTTCCTAGCTAGGCTGAAACTCAGCCTCGCCTCATTTCTTTAGGCAAAGGCATACATCCCAATCTCTCTTTGGTTGACTGGGTGGTCTCATCCTATCCAATTCCTCTAGAGTTAGCTCATCCTAACCCTTAGAAGTTTCAGCCACGAATTTAAAATCCATGGCTTCATCGTGATGTCTCGCTTAAAAGTCTCCACACATGGTTTCAAGAGCCGCCATGGCGTGAGAGACATACCACCATAGAAGTGGTTCACCAACATCCAAGTGTCAAACCCATGATGTGGGCATGCACTGATGGTTTCCATAAATCTTTCCCAACACTGGTAAAACCTCTCACTATCCTGAGCTGCAAAAGTGTAGATTTGTCTTTTCAAATTATTGGTCTTATGAGCACTGAAGAACTTCTTCAGAATCGCCCAGATCTCACCTAATTTCTAATGGTGGTTCTTAGGCCTCAATGGAGTTGAGCCATCTCTGCCTTATCCTTTAGAGTCAACGGAAATGCGCCTTTAGCTTCAAGAAACTACATGTCCATCATACCTTCCTCAAGGTAATGCAAACCTCCTCAAAATCCATAATATGAGTGTATGGATTTTCATTTTCCCATACTATGATATGTGGGGAGTAGGTACCAAATATGGCCTCACCAAGCATCTTCAGTTAGGAGGAATGATACAGGATAAGTACTAACTCTAGGAGGGTGGATGTGATCCCTCATGGTTCTATACATTCGATTCACGGGGTTCCTGTCGACTGGCTGCTCCTCGTATCGGATCCATAGACGCGGTACACTAACTTCACTATCGGGTCAAGTTGTGTACTCATCCTATTCATCTACCTGATGTGTTCATTCCATCGCTGCATGTTAATCGTTACAAAATTTAGAGACAATAAAGAGCAACTACAGAGCTTGCAAAAAGATTAAAGTTAAATAACAAAAATTAAAACTGACTAAAAAACAGAATCAGCAAGGGCCATCACAGGTAATGAACTGGGCGCTCTCAGAATCGAGTGACAAAAAGAGGTAAAAAGGTTACCTTCACTTGTGATGTTGATCACAAGTACACTTCAACTTACCATTAGTAGTTTGGCACCATCCCCGACAACGGCGCCATTTGATTCGTGCCACAGTAGGCTGAGCTAAAATCAACAAAATTTATATACACTTGTTCCCTACTACTGCCAGAGTCGGTTACCGCATATAGTGGTTCAGGTCGAACACTGGGATGGGTTTCATCCTAAAAATGATTTGCATAAGTGCACGAAGGCTTATTCGACTTTTCGGATTTGTGCTTCAAAAAACAAAGGGGGAATGGTTTGAAAACTGAAAATTGTAAAACTGAAAGATAAATGTGAAAAGTTAACTTTGAAGATTTAAGTCACTAACTTGCAAGTTAGGCAAACAAGTGTCCTCGGGTTTTATCCCTGCTATGACACGCAACCTATAGTCCAGATAACCGGATCTATGTCAACTAGCAAACCTCACCCGAAAAACAACTCCTATTCCGAGTCAATACGTAGCATGCGCTATGGCCCCTTATCGTTTGAAACCCTAACATTCAATATCATCTCGCAGGCTCAGAAGACTATCTAAAGAACTCCCGCAAGTGACATCTCTCACTCAATATGCACCGGATTCTAAAGTATGGAGAGTATTGGCCAAATCAATAACATTAAATGCTATGCAACCCTAATTTGAGAAAATAAGGATCATAAATACAGCACCTGTAGCTTTTAATACAAGAGGACAACATGCCTATGCCCCACCACCAAGCTAGCTTCCTTCCTCTTCAAAGAAAGGAGGCTTAGCCGCACTCAGTCGCCATCCCTCAAGAGGGGTGTTCGTAGCCGAGAAAGTAAGGGAAAGAGGAGAGAGAAGAGAGAAAAGCAAAAACCTAAAACTTTATTTTACAAAAAAATAAAACTTTAAGCAAAATTATCTTCCCAAAGTTGTTCTCCTTGGTTACAAAACAAGTAGGTGGGCTGAGAGAGGGCTACCTCAAGGCATGAAAATACCAAAAACCTACAATTTACCTACATAGACAAGAGAGTAATACATCAAGTTCAAGTCGGTCAGGCATTAATTACAAAACATGACGAGGCATTAATTCCTCGCTAGGTCATATTCGCTTAGCTAGCTTAAAATCACCATGTGTAGCGAAAATGGGAAATTTTGCTATACGTATTTAGTTGTACGAAATTTCGCTAGCTTATTTAAATTTTCGTGGAGTAGCGAAATAGAATTTTCGCTAAGAATGGTGCTCAGCGAACCGGTGGTCTAGCGAAATTTGCCATTTTCGCCGACTTATAAATTCTGCAACCTCGCGAAATTTTCGCAGTTCAAATAAATTTTCGCGGTGTTTAGCTTAAAATTACGAAGTTCGACCTTCACCTGCTTTGCCTCCCGTCTTCCACCGACGCAACAATTTTCTTCACTTTGCCTTCGGGTTTTCATTGATTCGTCGTTTGATGATCGATAATGGGATCACACTCCATGATTCATCTTTGACTTGATATCAAACTCCAAAAAGTGCTCAAACACCTGCAAACAACCAAAAATAATTTAAATGGCATAAGTGCTACTAAGGAGACTTGAACACTTCAATTGGTATAAATGACATGATTAATGCACAAAAAGCACTCAAAACCTATCTAATATCGGGTTCAAAATTGTACTTTTTGGACACTAATCAAGACATTCTTCAAAATCGCCTCCATATACAAAGGATATCATCCATGATATTTCCATTACGCTAAGCCTCCACCATATCGCTTAAACATACTAAGCATACATTCAAAAGTGGCAAGGAGTTGCAAAGACTAAAGGCATCCTCCTCAGCATAGGTGCCAAATGGACAAGTAAAAGTGGTATTTTTGATCCTCCGGTGCACCCTATCCGAAGTACCTCGAATACCATCCAAAAAGCAATAACGTGTCCGTAAACTCTCTCAAGAAGCTGATCAATGAAGGGCAATGGGAAGTGATATTTTCTTGTTACTTCATCGAGCGCCTCCGATATTCCGCACAATTCTCCAACCCAGAAAAGCCCGGGTAGACAATTTCGCTCTTTCATTTCACGCTTGTCACCCCGACTTCGCACCATACGGGTCGGGCTTACCGGCAAGCACGATACGGGTAAATGATACCGCATGGAGCAATTTCAGACTTCAATGCTAACTACCTTCTGCAAGTAAGGGTTCAACCTCCTCTGTGGCTGCCTAACAGCCTTAGATTCTTCTTCTAAATAAATGTGGTGAGTGCAGATTATTGGGTTTATGCCTTTTAAATCAGAAATTTTCCACCCCAAAGCTTTCTTGTTCCTTTTGAGGTGGTGCAGTAGGCTATGCTCCTGTGAAGTGGTTAGCAAAGGACGATATCATTGAATCGACATTTCCTCGTTTTCTTCCAGAATGCATATTTTAACTCAACCGGGTAGGGCTTGAGCTCTAACTGCTGAGGTTCCTTTGGTCCATCACTACCAACAGAGAATTTAGGTTTTCTTCCAAAGACTCCCGTACTAAGCTCATGCATCGAGGTTCTTGCAAACTTCCAAGGCACTCGATAACTCCGGTTAACACATCTGTACTTGCCGCTCATCGCCCGCTCTTCAAGAATTCAGATCACATGTACTTTCTTCGCGCCCCACTGGTGCATGCCTTTACTCAAATGGAAGATATTGAGCCTCTAAAGTCATATTCCTAAATGTGAGTTGTATAACCCCATTCCTATAGCTTATTATGGCATCTGCGAAGCCAAGAATGGCCTTCCCAATATGATAGGTACATGATTGGTTCCCACTACAACCGGCTCTGTGTCAAGTACGACAAAATCCACTGGATAGTAGAATTTGTCCACTTGTATTAAAACATCCTCAATGGTCCCCTTCGCTATTTTAATAGACCTATCGGCTAAAGACAATGTGATGGAAGTGGGCTTTAGTTCTCCCAAACCAAGATGTCGTACATTGAATATGGCAAAGAGGGTTTACTAGCTCCCAAGTCTAGTAGTGCTTTTCTACACCGAAGCCTCCAATATTCACTGAGATTGTAGGGATGGTCCTGGGTCCTTATATTTCATAGAGTTTCAGACTCAATGATAGCACTCACTTTCAGTCAAAAGGCCTTCGTTCACATCGAGGCTTCTTTTTATTGTACATAAGTCCTTCAAAAATTTTGCATATGTGGGGACTTGTTTGATCATGTCAAGAAGAGGAATGTTAACTTTCACTTGTCGTAACACCTCTAAAATTTCAGTTTGGTTGACTGAATTTTTCTTTTTCGAAGTGCCTGTGGGAAAGGAGGAGGTACACTGGGCTTCACCTCTTCCCTTTTGCCGATCACTCTTCCTCCGATGGATCAACTACTATGGGGAGCCGCTGGTTGGTGCTGGACTGGCTGGCCTGTAGTTCTTACCACTTCTCAAAGTCACTACGCCTTGACTTCATCAATTCTCGTATTGACTACTGTCGAGCCTATTTCGTGCACTCCCTAGGGTTTTGGTCGTGTCTCGGGGAGGGAAATCTCCCTTTTCAACTCGTCGGGCTAGACAACTGTAATGGAACTTGCAACTCATAATGCATTGTCTATCTTATTGTTGGAGTGACTTCTACTATTTCAATTTTTTTGATCAAGCCTAGTATTCACCACCTGTTTCCACAAACGTGCCTACCACTTCGCTTTAAATTACAAATTGCCTCGTCAACAGAGAAGAAGGTGAGGTCACATTGGTTGAAGTGGAGCCAAATTGTCAGCCGTGCTCCCGAGGCATATATGCAGGGGTTTTGGCCTATGAAAGGTTCGGGATGATTTCCAGCCAGTGGCCATAGGCCGCTATACTGAGCATTTGTAGGTGGTTTATATTGACCCAAGACATGGGCATGCTCTTGCATCAAGTCCCCTACTTAAGGAATTACTGGACAGTGCTCCCCAGGGTGGCTATTTGACAGACAATTAAAACAAGATGGATGAGATGCAGGCAATTCATTTACTCCTTGCACTTCATGTCAATTTCTCATTTCCAACTCCTCCAACCTTCTAGTCAAAGTGGTCAGTTTTGCCTTTATTTCCATGTCTTCAGAAAGTGCATAAATTCCTCCCTTTGTGGGTCAAGGCCCCACTTTCTCCACCTCCTCGGGTTTGGCCTATCCCAACCTCTTAGAAGTTTCAGCCACATAATTCAAAAAATCCATGGCTTCATCCGGTGCTTTTGCTCAGAAGTCTCCTCCACATTGCTTCTAAAAGTTGTTTCAATGGCCGAGACATACCACCATAGAAGGTTTACAAGCATCCAAGTGTTTAAACCATGATGTGACAAGCACCGATGGTCTCCATGAACCTCTCCTTGAAGACTGAAGTAGAATCCTCCCATTGTCAAGGCGTGAAGAACGTGGTAGATTTGCCTCTTCAAATTGTTGGTCTTATGAGCATTGAATAATTTTTTTAGGAATTCTACCTGCAGCTCTTCCCAAATAGGCCTGGATATTCCTTGGTCTCGTGAATTGCCATATTTTAGCTTTGGTCCTGAGGGTCAATGGAAATGTTTTTCAACTTCAACAAACTATCAATTGCACCCCTCCCTTGAAAGTTATGAACACTTCCTCAAAATCCCTTTATGTGGGTGTATGATTTTCATTTTCCATACCATGAAATGAAGCAGGGGCAATCAACAAGGTCTCACCGGCCACATCTCAAGAGGAGGTATGATGCAGAAGGAGCACTAATGGTGCAGAGGTGTATGTGGTCCTCATTGATCCGTATGTTGCTCGGGATTCACCTGGAGTACCTTGCTAACTTTGTCGTTTCCTCGTGCAGGATCAATTTGATCACTGCACACTGATTGACGAAATTGTTCAATTGTCAGACAGACTTTGTAGTCTAATTCCGAAACTTTATCCTAGTGATGCATAAATACCTATTACACAAAATGAGTATTGAAAGTGCTCACAAACAAGGCTCGCAAAAGGATCTGTTAGCTAAATAAAAACTCCGATCAGAAAATAAACCGCCACAGAGATCGAGTAAAAACTTGATATTCTAAACATTGAAAATCAAAAAGGGTTGAGATCATCAATGACTTGTAAATGGATTACAAGTCTGGCGACATCAACTCATCTTTGTAGTTTGGGTACCATCCTCGCAACGACGCCATTTGATTCGCTACTAAGAGGGTGATCCTAATCAACAAAGTTTGAGTTTCAGATTCTCCTACCACAGAAATCAAGCTACCGCAAAGATAGCTGCCTAGGGTCGAACACGGGGATGGGTTTTCATCCCACAAATGATTCGTATCATGATTCAAAATGGTGAGACTTTCATTTGGATTTTTAGATTTTTCATTAAAACTTGTGGGTGTTGGTATCACTAGGTAACTGAAACAGTTTAAACTAAAGTGTGAACAGGACCTCAAGGTCAGTCACTAGCTGATAAAATGTGGGGTTATAAAGGTGTCCTCGTGTTATTTCTCGCATTAGGCAATGACATATAGCTATCATATATTTAAACCGGATCTTTGTTTAGATTTAAAACTAACCCCTTAAAACACTTCTATTTTTACCAAACATGTATCGAAGAATGTTCCAAATAGCTTGAAAACATAGCATTTAATCTCATTTCAAAGTGGGTTCGTAAATAACATTTCCAGGAAGAATGCCGCGCATCACTATTAAGAATGCACTGAACCCTAAAGCATGACAAGTATTGACCAAAAGAAAGACATTAAATAGCATTAAACCCTAGTTTGGAAAGTTTGGAACAATAAATGCAGTACCTGTTTCATTTAAAAACTGAGAAACACCTGCAAACCACCATTAACCAACCTAACAACCTTCCTCTTCAAGGTTTTGGGCTTAGCCAAACATCCCATGAGTTGTCATCCCCTGTGCTGTGGTGTTTCAACCAAGAAAATGAGAGAAAGAAGTAGAGAAGAGAGAAAACTGTGAACCTAAAACAAAAGTCACATGGAATGAAAGCTTGAATGAAAGTTAGGCTACAAATAAAAAGCATAAGGTGGCTTATATAGCTAAGGCAAGAGGGTGAAATACCAAAATACCAAAATATATGATTACATCGTGGGAAAACGGAATTATACAAAACGAAGTCGCTTCGATCAAAAACAAGAGGGGGACAAATTTCATATGCATAGTGAATTTCGCCATCATAGCGAATGTGAGGCATAGAAAAATTCAAATTTTCTCTATGCATGTGAGTTTCGCTATGATAGAGAATTTGCATTTATGATTTAATTTCGCAGGATTGTGAATGTTACATGGTTACAATTTTCGTAACTTGCGAAATTTTCAATGTTGATGCAAAATCCCCGCATTCCTCCATTTCCTCCCGCACGCCACCATTTCTTCCCTTCCACTTCGACATTTCTTCATCCCGCTTAATGAAATTGCCGACACTGCAAAATTCAAACACCACACGGCCGAGATTGAAATGATGGCTGAGGTTCCTAAACCCGTAAAACTACCAAAAACAACTCAAAACAAAAATCGTAGTACTAAATGCACTCGTACATGTCAATCGCTTAATTCATATGATTAGCACGCAAAAAGTACTAAAAACCTATCTTAAATGTGACTCAAATAGCACTTTTCGTGGGTACTCAATCAGTGGGTAATCGAACTTAATATATACACTGAGATCACACCTTAATTGCAATATGATTATTTAGAAGCATTATTGAGCACTAATAAAGGTGGGTTAACCCTGGCCGTTAACCAAGACTAAACCAATGCAGTTCTGATAGCCTTAACAAACCAAGGTAATTCCTTGTGTCTAATGAACTAGTGCATATGGACTCTTTTCTTGCGGTCATAGCGTAAGCAAGCCCATATCAATAATATGAGTGTAGCATTACACTCTGTATGTCCTGGAAAGAATATATTCTTACTGGGACAAGCAAGAAGTTAAGCTCGGGGGTGTTGATCGTGAATCATGCATGCATATCACAATTCTCTGTTCTTTATGGCTTAAACGCATGATTCACGTATTATTTTCACATTATTACACTAATCCTCATATTATCTTGTTCTTATAGAATATGGTGATAGTGGAATCAAACGGGCAGCTAAAGGACAGGAAAACAAAACGGAAGTAGAAACGACAAAAAGGTCGACTAGTAAAGGGTTACGAGTTTGTTGCAGCGAAGCCCCTTCGTCGCGGTGAAGCACTTCACCGCAGTGAACCATAAATCATGAAATCAAAGGCTACGAGTTCATCGCTAGAAGCCACCTTCGCCAGGACGGCTGGGGTTCCCTTCCATTACGGAACTCAAAACCCCTAGCTTTCTAGGCCATTGATGGGCACTCGTCTAGAGGTATAAAGAGGGAGTAATTTTGAAGCAGAAAAGGGAGTTGGATCGGGAAGAAGGAGGATATACAAGCAGCGAGAGATCAATATAGACGGATTCGAGACAGATCGCGAAGACGGATTTTTCTGTAGTTCTTGTTCAACCTACTTCATGATTTGAATTCTTCAATTTGTAATGAATAATATGATGAACTAATTCTTTTCTCTAGGGTTTTTCCAACCCTAACCACGGTTTGATGGATTGATTTTCAGTTTTGGCTTATTTGAATAGTAATATGAGTTCATATGTTTGCTTTAATTCTGGGTTTAATTACATGTTATTGTCTGGCCAACCGTGACATGCTAAAGCCGAGTTTGAGATCGAGAGAAGATAACTTCTATGGATGATACAGCCAACATCAGTAGTCGAAGAATAGAGATATTCCAGACAGCAAGTGTGGCACTAGGGTTTGCACATTTAGGCGTTTCGGAGTCGAGGGATTTTGGAAGAGATGCAATACATCCCACTAGTGAGATAGGAAAATATATTGAGAGAGAGAATATCTTGCACAAAAGATCAACCCGCCAACATAACTCATATGAATACTTCAATAAGTCCTTAATTGAATTGATATCTATCAAGTGTGGTAGAGATGAAACCTTGTAGTTTCTACTCATCGAGATAATTCAACACACGCAATTCTAAGTTTTTGTTAATTCTAATAATTTATCAGCACCACTGAGATTAGGATCCAAATATTGTCAAGCCATTAAATCGCAGTCAACACACTTCTCGAGGGAACAACATTCCTTGACTAACCACTACACTATGTCAACTCGACGCGCACTCGCGCGGTTACCCAAGTTTGTGCTCTCCCATCCATTTCTACACCTACCATCGGCCCGTCACCTAGTATAGGTTAGGGGAATAGGTGTCAGGATTCGGGTATTACACAAGCACTTGCAGCTTTGCAGGCAGGCCAGAAGGGCTAGCGCATGGGTCAAGGTAGAGGTCAGGGGCCATAGGCCGACACTTCAGGGACTCAGGGGCGTGTCTACGCCATATCATTACCAAGTGAGCCTGTGGATCAGTCGGTTATCCAAGGCATATGTTTTGGTCTCAGCTTATGGGTAAGAATATTATTTGACTCAGTGCATCACATTCATTTATTGTTGCATCATGTGTGGAAGACGGGGTTGTGAGGTCGGTGACTGAAAAGCATCAGACGTGAGTTCTCCTGAAAGGGTGAGTATGCATCCGATATGTCAATTATGAGTTAGAGATCTCCTAGATTCTACTCACGATGGACCCATGGGTTATGGATATATCCAAGTTTGATGTTATTCTCGCATGGAGTGGCTGGTGTAACACCTAGTCTGCCATCGAATGCGGATCGTAGCGAAGCTACTACCTACACACGGGATGAAGTCTGTGTTGTGTTTCAGGCGGATAAGCATGGTGCTTTACCCCAGACTGTGAATGAATCCATATGGAATTAAATGAGGTTGGCTAGCAAGCCTGCACTTGAGTGGATGAGGTGAGACAAGATGGTCTACCGCAATTACAAGACGGATGTTTTTTTTCTCGGATTAGCTAACGGATTACCTCCACGAGGGATGACTTTACTGAGTTGCCACTGGTATGTTGCCCATTTCTAAAGACTCAGCATAGATTTATTTCTATTGAATTGCAAGAACTCAATGTCCAAATACAGGAATTATTGGACAGGGGTTTCATTAGACCGAGCACTTCACCTTGGGGTGCTCCAGTTCTGATTATGAAAAAGAAGGATAAGACCCTTTGACTGTGTATTGACTACCAACAGTTGAATAAGGTTACGATCAAGAATCGGTATCCCATACCAAGGATTGATGATCTGTTTAATCGGTTGAGAAGGGCACAAGTCTACTCTAAGATAGACCTTCACACCGGTTATCATCAGTTGAGAGTTAAGGAGGAAGACATCCCTAAAACAGCGTTCAGGACGCGATATGGGCACTTCGAGTTCATAGTGATGCCTTTTGGGAAAACGAATGCGCCTACTTCCAAGATTCATGATCTCATGCATGTGGTATTTCAAATTCTATCTAGATCAATTTTTTGGTGGTCTTTGTCGATGACATTCGACCTACCCCCAAATGGAGGAGGAGCATGGAGTGATCACTTGAGAATTATCTTCAGGCCCCTCGTGAGAACACTCACTATATGCGAAGTCTTATGCTAGCTTTGGGCCCATCGAGGTGAGAGATTTTGGGACCTCGTAATGTCAGCTTGGTGTCTCGGGATCCAAGGTCGAGGCGCTTATAAGTCGGGAGAAACCAGCAAATCTTCAAGATATGCGCTTCTTCTTGGGACCGCAGGGTATTGGCAGAAGTTCATTGAGGACTCTCCGACTAGCCGCACCTATGACGAGGTGACCTTAAGGGGGTAAGTTTGATCGGGATGACTCATGAGCAAGCATTCTAGAAATTAAAAAGGAGGCTGACTTAAGCTTTTATTCTGATAGTCTTAGAAAGGGGACCGATGTACACAATGTACTGTGACGCTTCGATGGATGGACTAGGATGTGTTTTATGGATTTTCACCCACTAAGAAACTATAAAATTGTTTATGTGTTAATTAAAGAGTTATTAATTTTAGTAGGAGTGTTAAAGACATCATTTATAAAAAGCTTTGCATATTTTTGTATGTGTATCTGGGAATGGCATCAAATGAACAGATCAACATTTACTCAACTGTCCTTGAAAAGGAAAAACTTAATGGGACAAACTTCCTTGATTGGTCTCGAAATTTGAGGATTGTCCTTAAATAAGAAAGGAAGATGTATGTTCTTAATAATGAAATCCCTAATGAACGTCCAGCTAACAATGCCCCATGAGTTGAAAGGGATGCTTATAGTAAGCATTTGAATGACTATGTGGATGTAATCGATTCGTACACAAAAGAGGTCGAGCTAAAAATCAAACAAAATTTGTATACCTAATCTTCTACTACTGGTCAGAGTCAAGCTATCACAAAGATAAATGTCTAGACTAACACTGGGATGGGTTTTCATCCTAAAAAAAAATGGTTTGCATCAGTGCATGAAGGTAAGGCTTTCTATTTGACTCTTTGGAATTGTGTTTCAAAACAAGGGGAATGGTTTAAACCGAGAATTGTAAAACCGGGAAGTAAAAGGTAAAAAGTTAACTTTGAAGATTTAGGCCACTAACTTGGGTGTTAGGCAAACAAGTGTCCTCTAGTTTATCCCCAAGGTTATGACATGCAACCTATAGTCCAGCAGAAGCACCGGATCTATATTTAACTAGCAAACCTCACCCATGAAGCAACTCCTATTTGAGCTGGACATGTGCAGTATGCGCTACGGCCTTTTAAAACCCTAACATTAAATTATCATTTCGTGAGGCCTGTAAAGACCATCTAAAGAACAACAAAGGCATCTCTCACTCCGAGCACCGCATCCTAAAGCATGGAGAGATTGGGCCAAAATAATAATAAAGAAATGTTATTTAACCCTAATTTGAAGAACCCACATGTAAATATCTCGTGAGGCTCAGAAGACCATCTAAAGAATCACGTTGGCCTTCACCCGAATATACACCGGATCCTAAAGCATGTGGAGAGTATTAATAACCAGTAATATCTAAATGTTACGCAACCATGTTTTGAGAATATAAGGCCATAAATACACTACCCGTATTTTTAGTACAAAAGGACAACATGCATATGCCCCACTCACCAAGCTAGCTTCCTTCCTCTTCAAAGAAAGGAGGCTTAGCCAAGCATCTCTTGAGTTGTCATCCTCAAGAGGTGTGTTTGGCAGCCGGGAAAGGGAGAGAAAGAAGAGAGAGAAGAGAGAAAAGAAATAAAAGCAAAACCTAAAATAAAAGACTTTATTTACAAAAATAAAAACTTACAAAAAAAATCCTTCTCCACAGATTGTTGCTCCAATTGTTACAAGAATTGTTCACACTTTCTTACAAAACAAGAGGGGTTTATATAGGCCTCCTCAAGGTATGAAAATACCAAAAAACCTACAAATTTAATTAAGCATTTGACAATTAAGTAATACACCAAGTTCGAGGCGCTCAGAGATTAATTACAAAGCACGACAAGGCATCAATTTTCGCTAGTCAAGAATTCGCCACTAAATAAATCAATGTGTCTAGCAAAACAAGAAATTTCGCTAAGGAAGGAGAATTTCATGATAGCTAAATTTCGCTAAGCTAGCGAAATGTCATGAGTAGCAAAATCGCTTTTTTTCGCTAAAATGGCCTAGCTTAAATCGAGGTGGTCTAGTGAAATTTGGTGTTTTCGCTAAGGTTGCGAAATTTTCGCTTAAGGAAGGCAAATTTTCGCAATCCCAGCAAAAAATTCCAGCTTTTGTTGATCTTTCAACGCTTTTCATCCTCGCCTTCAACTCCGTATCCTATTTTTTCTTCACTTTGCCTTGGTTTTCTAATGATCTGTGGTCAGAATGATGGCCGAGACTTGAGTTCAAACTTCATTCATCATTCATCTCGACATTGAACTCCAAAAGTGCGCAAAAGCCTACAAAACAACCAAAAATACCCTCTAAATGGCATTAAAGGCAAGATGACTTTGAACACTTCAATCGGTGAGCAATGACATGATTAATGCGCAAAAAGCACTCAAAACCTATCTAATATAGGGTTCAAAATTGCACTTTTTGGGCACTAATCACACCCCCCAACCAAAACGTTGCTAGTCCCTTAGCAATGCAAAACAAAAAGGGGATGCATGTGGTGATTTTCAAAAAGGTTGTGATTCAAAAAGGTTGATGTACTTATACACAATACTTAAATGTAACAATTGATATCAAATTTGGAAACTGACATGAAAGAAATCCAAATCCATACGAACAATTTATGTCAATGTTGGTTCCATGATTCCTAACTCGATTTCCACCTAAGTCTAATCGTCTTGAATCCGCATTAAGTCAATAAAGTGTAAAATTTGTTACCTCCCCCCCAAACCTAGCAATCGACATGGCTTCCTAAGTCAAGGAACCTAGATAGGGCTAGTTACACTTTTCTTTCTTTTTCAATTATAATGTAAGATGCAATGCTTAAAATTCGAGTTCATCAAAGTCCGTGCAATCTGGGTCCACCGATGACTCCTAACCACCTGCCTAGGCATCAAGCCAAAAGGACTGTAATGACCACTAACTCTATAGGTTTCACCTGATTCGAATGACTCGAAAATCAAGTCCCATAATTCGCTTAAACTCTGCTTATCCACCCATGTAACGAACACAAAATCAAGACTCCGCAACCAATTAAGGCTTAGGCATCAATTTCAAAGGCTTTCACGTATACACCCCTGATCGTGTCTTTTTCCTGGGTTTCAAAGCAAAATTTCACGACTTTATTTTCTTTTCTTCTTTTCTTTTTCTTTTCTTTCCGCTTTTTCTTTCTTTTTCTTTATTTTCCGAAGACAATATCAGTCTTCAAACGCTGTAACTAAACTATCCTAGGTAGCCAACATACCTAAGGCCATTGGTAAAGCGTAAAGGAGGTATGCAAATTCACAAATTTCTTATCGAAATAATCCGAGTGCAAAGGTGTAATGAAGATAAAGGGGGAAATTTTCAAGTTTAGCATGCCGGAACTGCGGATCGACCAAAATTTAATTCAAGCATGGAATTCGTTTCAGTGATGTGGCGAAAATTTATGATTCAATCATCCAACTTATAGCAACAAATTCAATTGTCCAATTTGGAAGTAATTCACCGCCCAGCTCAGAGCAACTAATCGTCTAATTCAAGCAATTCAATTGTCCGGGCCAGCAATTCAATTGTGCAGCTTGAAAATAAAACCACTACACGGAAAGACAAAAACATATATGCAAAAGTGTGTATATATACCGATAAGCTTTTAATATAGCCAAATGGCTAATACATGCATACGAAGCTAAACACAAAATATCACGCCTACTATGGCTAATACATAACACGGTTAAACATAAAAATATCACCGCCACTATGGCTAATAATACATAAATCCTAAACAAATTAGTAGCGCTGATGTCGACAAATATACAAACAATGGAAGAAACCTAACCACCTCAATCGCCGTGGTGGTGGTGGGTCCAAAATCCGCTGTCGCTGTTTAACACATCCAATGATGCGGATGTCGCCGTCGTGAGGCCTTCTCCGACTGTGAACATGAGGAAGACTCCATGGCCATAATCCAGTCAAGATAGAATGGCACTGGCCAACCTCGATCCCGGGCACTCGTAGGCCGCAGCGGTTGCATTTATCCATCACACCAGCTATCTCCCTCGAGCTGGCATGGATGTACCCAGTGGAATGGCGACAGGAAGGCCCGGAGCATTCGCTGCAAATGGCGTAGTATGGAGTGAGATGAGGTGGAACGATCCGACATGGGAGTCCTCCACTTGCGCTCAGGCGTATATCATCGACGTATGGCCCCGCCTCCCGACTCCTAAGACTCCTCTCGTCTTGCGGGTCGTGATATGGAATGAGACGGCATAGTCATAACCCTATTTCACCGACACTCTTCATATGTAGGCATCTAGCCTCATCTCTATCCCGGGCTCCTCCGGGAATCCCATCCGGCCGAGAACATAGCAGGAGTCTCGCATCGCAGTGGGATGCTCTCCGCCGGCCGGTGTCCTCCGATGGACTTTCTCCTCAAACCCAGCAGAGAGGCCATCACCAAATGCAGGGTCGAACCAAAATCCCTCGGAGATCCGGTAAAGGCCCCAATATGGCCCTCCGCACATAATGCTACTGCAGGGAACAAGCCGGGTAATGTGAGAAGATGGTCGATGAGCAAAGATCCGAAAGGAGTCAGCTTCCTCGTAAAATATCAACCAAGAAGGGTGTCTCCGCCAATGCTCGAATCCATCTCTCCGTGGTGGGTGGGCCCAAAGTTTATAACCTCTCAGTTGCACGGGCGGTATGCGCAATCCTACGTCAAATATCTACTGTCTCGAGTACACCGTGGCGGTCATCTATACCGAACCGACCTCTAAGACCGTCTCTGCCTCCCGACGCTATGGGAGCAGAATCAGAATACTACCTCTGCAATAAAACCGCGGAGTCATGAAGGGTAAGAGGAATACTCGATCAATCTCATAGACTCCGTATCCGGGTCACCACGCGGGACGTCATAGAATGACTCGATGAAACTCTCATGGTGGAGTTGTACATTCCTGAACGCTTCCTACAAATGCTGGCCTCCGAACTCGATGTTGGCGACAAATGAGTGAAGTCGCCTCCGGCAATTTCAAGTAACCGGAGATGTGGGGCCTCGGTGGAAGATGATTCGCCCGGGTCCCGATGTGCGCCCGCTGAGGGCCGGCCTCCTAACTCCCTCCGTGGTACGACGACAACCCGGGGTCCCATCCGTGTCCGATAACGACGAACCCCCGAGGCCCTCGATACCGCCCGGACCGTGATGGCACAGATAGCCGGGACCACGAGTCGGGCCACTTTCCTCAGCGTGGGTCAATCTCACCCGCGAGGCCGAAGACGGACCCACCCGAAAGTACGAACCATACCAAATATGAATAAAACTCTGAAGAAACTCGACTACAAGAAATACAACTGCCGTGACTAGCACCAACCGGCAGCTCGGCTGCCACCGAATCCACCCCCGCTAAAGTAACCGAACTGTGGCTCACGACCACACGGTCGCCCCGAATCGCAAATCGTGGCCTGGAAATGACCGGATGCCGAGGCAGGAACAATAACAACCGTGGGCACGGGGCAGCAATGCTCAGCCGCGTTGAATGGACAAGGTTTTCCGTGGTACACGCCATGGTGAAGGCTCACCACGGCTTCGTGGTCGCATGCAGGTACAACCAAGTGGGGCTCAAACTCCGAATCGCGCAGGCAATGGTAGCGCATGTGCAAAGGCTACGGCAAGGACACCGGACTCAGGCACTACTACGCGTAAGAGTCTGGAGATTTAATGGTTTACGGAGGGGAAAGAATGTGAAGTGGCCTTTTGGACACCCCCTCCCAGGCTTATATAAGCGTTTTGGGAGCCGAACAGTCTCCCTGCCAAATTTTCGCCATTTTGAGCGAATTTAGCTCAAACCGATTACACTAGCTGCAAAAAAAAAAAATTATTAGTTAATATTTCAAATAAGAATTATTATTATAAAATTTATTATATGTACTGTGAATTAAAATTCTAGCACAACACAATGCTATACTAATTAAATTGGGGAAAATGAAAAATACTAAGTTAAAAATTTTTGAAAAAATAACTGAAATTAACACAATTAACTAATCCTAAGACGTATAAAAACCGTGAACTCCGCACTTCGTTTTGAAACACCAACCAGCCTAATTTCGTATTTACTTATGGGTCATGAGAGAATGATCTCTCAACCCGCAGCTTGCTTGGGCTAATTCCATGGTTTCAAAGGTGCCCAATTGTTGACCAAGCCTCAAGACATCGTTGAGCACTATTGCGCTTGGTGTTGTTGGTGACTCAATCTTTCATTTCCGTAATGACTACTCTCAGATTTCCTGGTACCTTGTTTTCTCGCACACCGACCAATTGAAACAACTTCATCAAAATGAAGCTGTAGCTTCTAGCAACTCTTGCTTGTTGTTCAAATGGAAGCATGTTCAACTCAAGGTCATGTTATCAGTAAATGATGACTCAACATTCCAAGAATTTATATTGCATCGGGTCGTGGGCGTAAATGGTCTTCAAGATGATTGATTACGATCGTTTACTTGCAATTGGTTCGTTGTCAAGTACCACAAAATCTACCGGGTAGAATTTGTCTATTTACAAGGACATTCTCAACTATCCCTTGGGATTTCAACGATCTATCGCCACGATAGCAGGATGTTGGTAGGTTCAAGTTCACCTAAACCTAACCGCTTATATACCGATTATGCACAGTTCACATCGCTCCTAAATCAAGCAATGACTTCTATGCAATTCCCACCAATATTGATCAAATTGCTGAGATCCGTGATCTTCAGATTTAACAGATATTGGGCTTGGATCATGGCACTGATATAACAAGGATAAATTCTTTCTTCTCAATGCCTAATCCTTCTCGATCGTGCAGATTCCTTCGTGGCCTTCTACATAAGGTGCACTTTGCTGATTATGTCCAATAAAGGTATGTTAACCCTCACTTGCCTTAAGACTCTAAAATGCCCGCTTGTTGAGTTGCCTTTTCTTTCCTCTAGTGCTTGCAGTGCGAGGTGGCGCGATATTTCATCAATCCTCTCTGTGAGGAACATGCTCGATTGCAATTCTCTCTCCTCGCCCTCGGCTTCTTCAACAGGCTGCATAGGCTGATCAACCTTCTTTCCACTTCAAAGGTTATTACGGGCCTTAACTTCTCATCCATTCCCGAATTGTCGGGATGACCCCACCTCATGAATTCCCTAGATTTGAAGTGTTTCAGATGGAAACCTCTCTCGTACTCTAGCAATTTGTTGATCTGGTGACTGAACATCAGAGATGTCAATTTTCTGGTTGAGATTGATCTCAAGCCCATCTATTCTTTGTCTATCAGATTCTCTACAAGATCACTTTTCAGGCGCTTGCACACACTCCTTTGCTCTCAAATGAAATTCTTGCCCCACCACCTTACTCAAACTAATATGGCTTGTTCCAATCGAGAAGAGGATGGTGGTTGTTGTGATTGGCAGGGGGAACCAAACTCGAGGTTTGCCCTGTGGCAAGTATAAGTCAGCTGGGTTTCCAAGCAAGGCAGTGGATTCCCTCCAATTGGAATTGTAAGTATTAAGCATAAGGGAGTATGATTGTCATGTCAATTGTCTCTACACAAGTACTGCACATTCTATTATCAAATCCTTCAGGAGCCAGGACAAGGCTCCCACTCGGATACACAGGGGGTTGGAATTAAGCAAAGATCGACTGCAAGATTTCTACCACGTATGCACCCCATGAGCCGCTTGCCTCTGAAGCTCTCTACCTTCCTGGGGCCAGGTCAAATCCTAGCTCGTCTCTATTTCTTCAGCAAGGTACATCCCACCCCTTCAAGTTTCTCGACTCGGTAGTCCCCATCTCATCCAATTCTCTAGGTTAGGCTCATCCCAACTTTAGAAGTTTCAGCCACGTAATTTAAAAATCCACATGGCTTCATCGTGGATGTTTGCTTAAAAGCCCCCACACATGGTTTCCAAGAGGCCGCCTACGGTAGGAGACATACCACCATAGAAGTGGTTCACCAACAACATCCAAGTGTCAAACCCATGATGTGGGCATGCACCGATGGTTTCCATAAATCTTTTCCTAACACCCGTAACTCCCACCACTTCATGAGCTGCAAAAGTGTAGATTTGTCTTTTCAAATTATTGGTCTTATGAGCACTGAAGAACTTCTTCAGGAATTCAGCTTGCATCTCAGCCCAATTTCTAATGGTTCTAGGCCTCAATGAATTGAGCCATATCTTGGCCTTGTCCTTATAATAATGGAAATGCCCTTTAGCTTCATAAATCCATGTCCATCATAATTTCCTTAAAGGTAGTGCAAACTCCTCAAAATCCCTAAGATGTGTATGGATTTTCATTTTCCATACCATGAATGCGGGAAGTAGTACTAAATATGGCCCCACCGCTACATCACTCAGGAATGATACAAGATGCACCAACTCTAGGAGGGTGATGCATCCCTCATGGTCTGCAAGCACTGATTCACGGGGGTTCCCGGTTGACTTCATGTTCTCATGTATTGATCCATAGACGCCAAGTACACCAACTCTCACCAATGTACGCTGCGCACCAATCCCATTCAACCACCCGACGTCTCAACTCAACCCATTAGAGTATTACGCTTGTTACTAATAAATTATAGAGACAACAAAGAGCAACAAACAACTTGCAAAAAGATTAAAATTAACTAACAACAATAAACCGACCGAATGAAAACCGAAACCGAATCAAAACTCAAACAAAGGCAAGCATCGCTAATTGCTAAAATCGGCAGCCTCAGAATCGAGTTGCAAAAGAGGTGTTGTTACCTTCACTGCGATGTGGGATCAAGGCACTTCTTCAACTACCATTTGTAGTTTGGCACCATCCCCAGAACGACCATTTGATCTGCGCCACAAGAGGGTCGAGCTAAAATCAACAAAATTTATATACACTCTGTTCTACTGCCATTGCCGTAGTCAAGCTACTCAATAAAGATAGTGGTCTAGGATCTAACACTGGGATGGGTTCATCCTAAAATGGTTTGCATCAAAGGCATGAAGGTAAGGCTTTCTATTCGACTTGTCTGTGTTTCAAAACAAAGTGGGAATGGTTTGGAACCGAGAATTGTAAAACCGAAAGTAAAAGGTGAAAAGTTAACTTTGAAGATTTAGGTCACTAACTTGGCAAGTTAGGCAAACAAGTGTCCTCGGTTTTATCTCGCTATGACATGCAACCTATAGTCCATGGCATAACCGGATCTATATTTAACTAGCAAACTCACCTACGAAGCAACTCCTATTTGAGTCAATACGTGTAGCATGCGCTTATGGCCCCTTTTAAACCCTAACATTAAATTATCATTTCGTAGGCTCAGAAGACCATCTAAAGAATTAAATACAGACTTCTACCCGAGCACCGCATCCTAAAGCATGGAGAGATTGCCAAAATTAATAATAAGAAATGTTATTTAACCCTAATTCAAGAACCCTAACATGTAAATATTATCTCGAGGCTCAGAAGACCATCTAGCATCACAGCTGGGTTTCTTCTCACCCGACCATACACTCGGATCCTAAAGCATGGAGAGTATCAAGCAACCGCACACAATGTTAAGTGCAACCATGTTTTGAGAATATAAGGCCATAAATACACTACCTCGTAGCTTTTAGTACAAAAGACAACATGCATGCCCACTACTAAGCTAGCTTCCTTCCTCTTCAAGAAAGGGAGGCTGAAGTACATCTCTTGAGTTGTCTATCCCCAAGAGGTGTGTTTGGCAAATGAAGGAGAGAAAGAAGAGAGTAAGAGAGAAAAGAAATAAAGCAAAACCTAAAATAAAGACTTTATTTACAAAATAAAACTATAAAAAAAATCCTTCTCCACAGATTGTTGCTCCAATTGTTACAAGAATTGTTCACACTTTCTTACAAAACAAGAGGGGTTTATATAGGCCTCCTCAAGGTATGAAAATACCAAAAAACCTACAAATTTGACTAAGTTATTGGACAATTAAGTAATACACCAAGTCGAGTACGCTGCATTAATTACAAAAGCATGACGAGGTACTAAATTTTCTCGTTAGGTCAAGAATTTCGCTTTAATTAGCGAAATCAATGTGTCTAGCTGAAACAAGAAATTTCGCTTAAGGCTTATAATTTCGCTTAGTTAGCTAAATTTCGCTTAAGCTAGCGAAAAATGTCAGTGGAGTAGCGAATCAAAGTTTTTTCGCTAAAAATGGTGTTTAGCTAAAATCAGAGGTGGTCTAGCGAATTTGGTGTTTTCGCTATGTTACAATTTTCATAAGGTTGCGTAAATTT